>JARKHS020006732.1:0-48867 GCA_030143305.2 Amblyomma americanum
AAGGGCTGGCGGCGTAACCGTTGCACAAACTGACTCAGCAGCAGCGGCACCAGAACAGACTTCCAGAGCAAGCTCGAGCTCTCCCACGCGCGCGGCAGCCGGTCGCCGAGGCCGGCCGAACCTCTTCATCGTCATCGATGGTGGCGCACTGCCGTCTTCTTCATTGCAGTATCTCTACTATTTAAGCACTAATAGGAAAGCACAAGCCTTGCACGTCAGAGAGTCCAAATTGTGCAGGCTCATGAGACAACTACCCTGGCACTCCTGCAAATATTTAGTCGATAAGGGTAAGCGTAGCTCTTGAAGTTCGCAATTAATATACAGAAACATGACTGGTGTCCACTTAGCACTCAAGACTGCCACAAGTGTAGATTCTTGGAGTAAAATGGATGTTTTAGACTTCAAAGGTGACCATTGCCTAGCACAGCAAAGAAAAAGGCATGGCAGGAAAAATGTGTGGGATGTCAGCCATTTTTTCAGTCCCGTTAAGCTCCACAAAGCTTTTCTAATCTAAAATTAAACTCCAATATATCACGCTGTAAACATCGGAGAGCACAGCTGTGTTCTCTGACTGGTTCAGTTAGACACAGCTATCAGGGAACATTTTGGCACTCGTTTTAAAGTGAACACAGCAGGAAGTCAGTGCTCAGACACTCAGTCAGGAATGAGACATGCATACTGCATATGGAATCAACCCGTCAGCAAAATTAGGCAACTGAAAGCACTAATTGTAATAAGTAAGCTACACCAATACTACAATGTTATGAGCATCACACCAAAGATGACGCAATGTAATGAAACATTTCAGAAATGACTGCCCATTCACTATATCCCCACATGCAATGCCGAGGAAACGACCTGGCCGTTCCTAGCACATGTCAAGCTCTTACAACATAGACAGTGACCCCGCACTGCTTCAGTTAAAAACCACGTCGTAAGAAGAAATCAGCAAACAGCTTTAAATATAACTTGCCGATTTTTTTCTCGAGCGAAATCAATCCGAGTAAGGGTATTTTCTACACCGGACAGGAGGAGCCTTCTACCGCGTCAACTACGGAATGACTGGTGGGAACGGCTACAGCAGGCTACCGGCTCCTTATCAAGCTTATCGAAGCAGAACGCAGATAATGTGTTATCGCGTCGAGGCCGAGAGAAAATGCCCACCTCGCGCCCTCAGATACGCTTCGTAACTTTAAAGGAAGAGATAAATCGAAAGAGGAGCTCCAGTCAAACGTCACATTCACCGTCACAGGCGCGTTGCCCGTTAGCACCCGCGATGGAAACGATAAACAAACCAAGGCGCGCAGACTCACGAAATGCTTCCGCGTCTTCCGATTCGGTGACAGTCGCCAAATCGGGACACTTGACAGACACGACACTAGTCTCTACTTCGCGCTTTCAAGTCGCGGCGTTCAGTGAAAGTAGTTCCGGCGGCGAACTCGCAACGGCGTTTAAGGTCACGCGGAGATAATAGCCCGCGTAAACGCGCGACGCCAGTGACGTTCACAAGTGACGAGCGCCGACAACAGCTGTTTCCTCATGCTGGGAGCGGATCGGACACTCTCCAGCGAGCGACGAGCGTACCGCGGCAACCGGCGAAACTAGAACCGTCTCAGGGTTTTCCTCACCTTCGGGCGACGCCGGACTTGGAAGGGAATGAACGCTCTGCCGTAGGGCAATGCAGTAAACACTGATCACAGCAATTTTTTCCTTCTCGAACAGCCACGGGAAACCAGCACCGGCATTTCGAAGGCGACCGGATGAGTAGCGACAGAATCTAGCGGCTACGGCTCTTATCGACTGCCGACGGCTCGCCGGCTTCTTTTTAAATTTGTTTCGGTTTTGGATGTCGATGGGCCCCGCCGCGGTGGCTCAGTGGTTAGGGCGCTCGACTACTGATCCGGAGTTCCCGCGTTCGAACCCGACCGCGGCGGCTGCGTTTTTATAGAGGAAAAACGCTAAGGCGCCCGTGTGCTGTGCGATATCAGTGCACGTTAAAGATCTCCAGGTGGTCGAAATTATTCCGGAGCCCTCCACTACGGCACCTCTCTCTTCCTTTCTTATTTTACTCCCTCCTTTACCCTTCCCTTACGGCGCGGTTCAAGTGTCCAACGATATATGAGACATATACTGTGCCAATTCCTTCCCCCAAAAACCAATTATTATTATTATTATTATTATTATTATTATTATTATTATTATTATTATTATTATTATTATTATTATTATTATTATTATTTTTATTATTATTATTATGGAATTATGACGGAAATCAATGTTACAGATGCGTGCATGCATACGTTGTCAGTGCCGGGTTATCAGTGCCATTTTGTGACGCGGCCTCATCGACGAGGGGGCGGAATCGCCATCTTTATAAGAGACACGTTTGACGTTGCACCCATTGACGTGAACCTCGCTCATGCGGAATGCTTAGCGCTGACGGTATCTTGTGGTGCTCGGTGTTTAAGGTTGGTAGCTCTATATCGGCCACCTTGCAACAGTACTACTCGTTTTTTTCTTGAACTCGAGAAAACGTTTACCTCATGGAATTCAGTAGAAGAATTATGTTTAGTGGGAGACTTAAATATAAATACCTTGTGTCCTACGGTGGGCTCTGTATCCGACTACCTGTCACTCCTGTCCTCGCACGGTGTTTCAAATACAATTACCGCTCCTACCCGTGAAGAAATACTTGCAGACCACTTAACAACATCTTGTCTAGACCATATCGCTTTACGTGCCCCTAACTACTCATTTGCTTCTTGTGTTATTTTGCAGCGTTTTTCGGACCATTATCTCGTCGCTTGTCGTTCGTCTCCATCGTTTCCTACGCCAGCTGCTCTTAGATCCACCACATCCAATAATTTAAGCTACATCACCGTAACCGACCAAAGCACCTTGGATAACTTGATTAGCAGTTTTAATTGGATGGCAATAACTGAATCTAATCCACCAGAGAAGGTGTACAGTATCTTCTGCGACCAAATAAAAAGGTTAGAAAATAATTCAAAGCACGTCGTAATAAACAAGCGCAGGAAGGATTACAACTGGTTGACTGCAGATATAATGCGGGCCATTTCCTATAGAGACATGCTCTGGAAACGGTGTAAGCATGCCTCAAAAAATAAACACCTACGTCTTGAGTACAAAACCGCACGAAATAGGGTAGTTGCCTTAATAAGATGCACGAAGCGCCAGTACTTTTTCGAAAAATTTCATCAGTCGTCAAGGAATCCCGCAAAAACATGGTCACTGATAAATTATCTTCGTGGCAAGAACGCTGCATACATTTCCCCAATCTCGTTTTTTCCAGGCGACTCGGTCGAGGTTGCAGATAAGTTCAATCAACTGTTTGCACTGGCTTCCGAGAATGCATCTTGTTGCCAGGCCGTCCAATATACGCTTAAGGAATCTATTTCAGCGTCCGCTTTCCTACCTAGATTTTCAGAAAATGAACTTCACCAAATAATTTTCAGCTTTAAGCGCAATAAGCCTCCTGGAATCGACGGCTTATCTGCGAACCTGCTACAAAGGAACTTTGCAGCATTATCCAATATCCTGCTCTTCATATTAAACAGTTGTCTTGATACCGCGCTTAGCCCCAAGGAGCTTAAAACTGCGATTGTTAAGCCCTTTTATAAAGGAGGAAAAAGGAATGAGATCAAAAACTATCGGCCTATTTCAATCCTACCCATACTGTCTCATATTCTTGAAAAATTCCTTTTGAAATCCATGTCGTCTTTCGTTGAGAAATTTTCAATTCTGTCGACTCGACAGTTTGGTTTTGTGTCCGGTCGTGTTACGATAACCCTTCTAGAAGAGTTCTCTGATGAACTGTTTTCGGCTTTTGACCAAAATTTGTTTAGCGTTGCTTTATTCCTGGACATAACAAAAGCTTTCGAGACAGTTCATCACGGGATTCTTTTACAAAAATTATATTCCAGCGGTTTTAGAGGGCCATTTTTTGATGTCCTTAAAAGCTATCTCGCCGAACGGTCACAAGTAGTTGTCTTAGACGAAATTAAAAACGCAAGTGGTAAACTTCCACTGAAGGCCGGAGTTCCTCAGGGTTCTATATTATCACCTCTACTTTTCAATATATTTATTAATGATTTATCTAGGGTTGTTTCAAAAGGTTTAATATTTCAATACGCTGACGACACTGTTCTGCTCTCAAAACATATTTCTTACAGCATGGCTGTCTCGAATCTCCAAGGTAATATACACAAAACAATGACTTGGTTCGCTGATAATCATTTAAAGGTTAACACCTCAAAAACCCAACTCGTTTGCTTTAGATCCCCTTTAAAATTAACCGCTATAAACGCGCCAGTTTTTCTACACAGTCACAACTGCCATTCCTGTCGATGCGTGCCAACTACCTACGTGAACTCGGTAAAATACCTGGGAGTATTCTTCGACAGTGATATGTCGTGGCACACTCAGCTATCACATGTTTGCGATAAGCTCAGGAGCGCTGCATGGTTGTTTTTCAACATCAAGTCTCTGGTACCGTTTCCAGTAAAAAAAAATTATAGCACATGCTTTGGTCTACAGCACCCTTCGATATGGGATTACCGTCATTGCTTTTTGCCCTACCCGATGGCAAAACCGCGTGGATTCTTTGTTAACGAACATACTGAGAAATCTAGCCTACAATAATCCGTCACTCAAAAATCATAATATCTTCTCGGCGCTTGGCTTGCCTTGCCTTGCTTCTGGTCTTTGTTTGTACAAACTGTGGTGCTACGGCATTTTTGGTTCAGTGATTTTAAAACGTGCTATACAGCCCCCCGACGCCTTCGTAATAGTGTTCGCTATGTAGTGCCGCGATCCTCAACAAGATATGGTGAAGCTAGACGCTGTGTTTACGTGCCGAAAATTCTGAACGATTTGCCAAATGAGGCATTCTCGATTCAGTCAAAAAAGGCATTGAAAAAGATTATTTGTTCATTGTAACGCAGTTGTTTCAATACTTCTAAAAAGTATTGGTCATCACCTCTGAAATATGTTCATCTTATCTTATGTGTATTGAATCTTGTCTCGTGATTTGCTCCTTGTTTGTGTTTAGCCTCTTAACTGTTAATACCCCTGCATTCACCTTGTTATGCGTCGAGTGAATATTGCACACTCGTCCGCTGATTTTGCCGGGCCAAGTCCTTCAAGCCATTGGTGGCTTTGACAGACCCGTTTCTTGTACTTTGAATTCTTTTGTGCAGTAAAAATATTATTATTATTATGTCGATGGAGGTGAAACGCTAAGGCGTCCGTGTACTGTGCGACGTCAGGGCACGTTAAAGATCCCCTGGTGGTCGAAATTATCCCTGAGCCCTCCACTACGGCACCTCTTTCTTCATTCCTCTTTTCAGTCCTTCCTTTATCCCTTCCCTTACGTGCGGTTCAGGTGTGCGTCGATGTGTGGCACAGATACTGCGCCATTTCGTTTCCCACAAAACCAATTTTCATTTTTGTCGGTGTCAGTTTTGCATGCATAGAGTCCCCCTCGTGGATAGGGGATTGGAAGATACGAGCGCCTCCTTTGAAACGGGACAGTGGCAGGTGCCACCATACCCAGTTATTCTTCATTTTATTTTCTTAACGGTATAATAAATCAGTCAATAAACTTCAATTTTGAATTTTTTTGGAGGGAGGGGAGGAAATGGCGCAGTACCTGTCTCACATATCAGCGGACACCTCAAACGCGCCGTAAGGGAAGGGATAAAGGAGGGAGTGAAAGAATAACGGAAGAAAAAGGCACTGTAGTGGAGAATAATAATAATAATTGGTTTTTGGGGAAAGGAAATGGCACAGTATCTGTCTCATATATCGTTGGACACCTGAACCGCGCCGTAAGGGAAGGGATAAAGGAGGGAGTGAAAGAAGAAAGGAAGAATAGGTGCCGTAGTGGAGGGCTCCGGAATAATTTCGACCACCTGGGGATCTTTAACGTGCACCGACATCGCACAGCACACGGGCGCCTTAGCGTTTTTCCTCCATAAAAACGCAGCCGCCGCGGTCGGGTTCGAACCCGGGAACTCCGGAACTCCGGAATAATTTTGACCACCTTGAAATCTTTAACGTGCACTGACACCGCACTGCACACGGGCGCCTTAGCGCTTCGCCTCCATCGAAAAGCGGCCGCCGCGGTCGGGTCACATTATTAATCCTACGCTTCTAACTTTATGTAACATCTCTGTTTTTTAGACATGTGTGCTAAATTAACGTTCACAGTAAAAAAGTGACAGGACAGAAATGCAACTTAATTTCAATTTTAGTAACCGACAAATGAAGTCAGGCACGCTTACCCAGATGAGGGCTGCGTGAGCGAGCGTGAACTTAACCAAAAAAACGACGAGAGCAAAAGGGCATGTCTAAGCGAAAGTAAAAAAAAAACCCAGGTAGGTGATCACATCGACACGTGGCGTGGTTTGACAAAAACTTGGTAACATACATATGCACATTCGCATCGACTGAAATACATGCGTAACAACATATGAAAAAAAAAGAGAGGTGCATTGAAAGATAACATTGGAAAGAAAGGGGTGAGAAAGGAATAAGAAGCGTGTAAAGGGCGGCAGAGCAAGAAAAAAGCACATTGAACACCTAATTGTGGTGGCATGTTTTCTTCTCTACAATTATGCGGAAGATACTACTACGCATGAATGAGGACCGCTAACTAATTTAGCATCAAATTTTAATGTATGCTGTTTCCTTTCGGTTTCGGCAGCCGATATATGATTGTGAGGTCAACGCGTGTGCTTGTAGGTCACGTGAGGCATGAATAGCTGCATTGTAATCGTTGCTTCTACATTTGTTGTCATTCCGCCTCTTGAGGCAGGCATTGTAGCTAATTAAAACAAGGAGGCAGTTAATGTACCTCATTTTTCATTCCTTACGTGACCTATAAGCACACGTTCATGTTCAATTTTCGAAACTGAAACCAAAACAACACGAGAAAAATTTTTAAATTATTTAGAGGTCGTACGAGAAAACCAAGTGGTAATCCATGTATAATGATATCTTAGGCATCATTACGAAGATTAAAACAGCACAAAAATTAGGTATCGATACTCCTTCAAAATTCTAGAAAAGCGGAACTGAAGTAAGGTGCAGTGACAGGGGTAATTAAGTTAGATATAACCATCTAGAAAGGAAAGTTCATTTTTAGAAAGTTGAATAGAAGGCATGCTAACGCACCGGTCACTGCTTTGGTTGATGAAACTGGAATCAATTATTTCTCTCTCAGCCTTATCCTGAGCCTTGGTTAGAAACCCAAAGTTTCGGTTTTTCTTATGTGGGTTTAACGTCCCAAAGCGACTCAGGCTATTAGGGACTCCGCAGTGAAGGGCTCCGGAAATTTCGACCACCTGTGGTTCTTTAACGTGCACTGACATCGCAGAGTACACGGGCCTCTAGAATTTCGCCTCCATCCAAATTCGACCGCCGCGGCCGGGATCGAACCCGCGTCTTTCGGGTCAGCAGCCAAGCGCCACAACCACTACATTTTTATGAAACTTGGGACGTCAGTTTTGGCAACGGGCAAAAGTATTAAGCCAAAACTATTAATAACATTCACATTATCATTCAGTTGATAGAGAAATGCGCACAGCATAACCAGCCACAATATATAGCCTTCATTGATTACGAGAAGGCATTTGACTCGGCGGAAACCTCAGCAGTCATGCTGGCATTGCGGAATCAGGGTGTAGAAGATTCTTATCTAAAAACACCGGCAGATATCTATAACGAGTGCACAACTACCATAGTCATCCATTAGTCCAGCTATAAAATTACAACAATTAAGGTATAGGGTGTCAGGGAAGAAGACACGATCTATCCAATGCTTCACCGCCCGTTTACAGGAAGTATTCAGAGGTCTGGATGGGGACAGCTGGGAATGACAGTTGCTTAGCACCAGCAGCGGAGACGAAGTAGTAGATGTTCTCTAACGGCAAACGATAGACATCGACAGTAGGGAAATAGCTAAGAAGCTGATGCCACATTTTTATTAAAAAAATAAATGCCCCGGTTACAGATGTGTGAAACTGAAAAGAAAACCGAATTTTATAGAATAAATTTGAGTGATTCCGCGATAGACGGTTGCTGCGTTATCTTCCGCTTCGCTCTGATGAACCAGCTTTGACTGTTTTGTTTGGTATGCGTGGTAACGTCCCAAAGCAGCACATGAGCTAAGTGAGAGTTCCTACTGGAATGAACCAAATTATTTTAGATAACGTGGTTCTTTTTAACATGACCACAACACAGCACGCGGACGTATTTTGCATTTTACCTCCAGCGAAACCAGACCACCGCGGCCTGGTTTCGGCCCCACGTCCTTCCTTGGGGACCGGACGCTGTGCCCGAACGCCGTAGCCACAAAGCCAACGGAGAAGGTTTAGTAGCGTTAGCCGCAGACATGACGTTTCTGTCGTCCCTGATGAATTCTTCCTCTCATTGAGCATCAACAGGAAATATGTTTCCAGGAGGTACTTGGGCAAAAGACTGAAGTTCGTGCGCTCTGCTCCTTAGGAATCTGCTCTGAAGTTGCGCCCTAGTGTTCCTGTGCTTAAAGACAGCCATCTTACTGTCACCAACACTCTAACATATCTGTTGGAGGTAAAGGGTATACGGTGCATGGGAGAGCTTACTCCACGCCTCCACACAGCCAGCCCCTATTTCTGCATTATGACCGCGCGACATCCTCCGAAGCTTGGTGCAGAATCTGCACAGCAGAGGCTTTACTCTACATTTCCAGTGGGTGCCCTCTCACATAGTATGGAGTGTGGCACTACAATGGCCTATGTTCTACTGTGACTGAATATGTGCATAGGTGGTGACTTCTGGAGTGGACTGTGATGTGAACTGTGTGGATTGATTGTGTGCATAGACGGTGACTGCGAGAGATAATGTGTGCTATTATAAGAGACTGCGCTTAGCGGGGTAGATGCGGCATTGTTAATATCGAAGGGACGCTGCGGTGGAGAAATTACCGGCAGATAACGCAAGGCTAACCCAACCTGTAGCATTCAACACCTCAACCTCAACCTCATCCTCCGAAGCACTGCGGTGCGCCGTGTCCACTTCTGTGTCGTTCGTCTCGTGTTAAGCCTACGCGACCACGAGCACACTCGCTGTAGCACACTGGAGATCTCTGACCGTCCGTGCGGAGAGGAGACGTATGGCGAGCACCTGAAAGACGACCGCTGCGCTTTCACAGCGGTGAAGTAGGTCAAATCTCCCGCCAATCTCTCAACCGCTTACTGGGAGTACAAGGTTTGCCGGCTGATTATTCCCGATCCCGATATTTCGAAAGGCTGAATCTGGACAGTCAGACGACCCAGAGCTAAGAGCTCTCATCGATTATTTACAGGGACGGCCAGCCACCATAACTAAGCAAGTTTTTCGAAGATATCGTCACTCTACCTCCAAAGAGACGCGCTGTAGACGAAGAACCCTATTTCTAACTTGAGAGCTTACCACTTCGTCCTACCAGCAGCCCTTCGCGAGGAAATACTTTTTGCGTGCAACGTTGAACCAACTTCTCATTACATGGGCTACTCTCGAACGGTTCCCTGAATACGACAGGTGTTCTGTCGGGCAATTCTGGCCTCTCCTGTCAAACGGCACGTCCAAAGCTGTCGTCAATTTCAGCGCCATATGATGCCCCACCATTCAAGCCTACGGGTCTCCTTCAACGAAGCGAGCCTCCCACAACACCGTTGGCCAAAGTCGGCATGGACCTCATTCAACCGTGCATCATTTTTGCCACTGACTATTTCACTCGTTATGTCGAGGCCAAGACGATACCTTGTGGTACCAGTTCTGAATTCGCCCATTTTTTTATGCAACAGACTGTCTTTCGGCATGACACCCCATCTTACGTTGTTAATTAGAGAGGGACTGCCTTTACTTCGCCGTTTATGGCCGAAGTTTTTCAGCTAAGTGGCAGGACCTATCTCGAAGTGACTCCTTTTCACCCGTAGACGAATGGGCTGACGGAGAAGCTAAATAAAACCATTGTCGATATGCAGCGATGCATGCCGATGTCCGGCACAACACCTTGAGCCTCTCGTACGTCACCTTCGGCTAAAATACGGCACCTCAGGAAACAACCCGTCTCCCAACATATATCGCCTCCTCTACGGCAAGGAAATTCCGACGGCGCTAGACGCAATCATACCTTGCGTAATAGATAACCAAGTCACTTTTGACGCTGAACAGTTTGTCCAACATGCCGAGCAGGCCTTTCAACTATAGTTGAAAGGCCTGCTATAGCATGTCTGCACATCGGCAGCAGCGTGATATACAGGGTGTTTTTTTTTTGAACTGTTCACAGATCTTTGTTTTAAACACTGCGAAAGATAGGTCGGTGGGGTTTGCGCAGGTATATTCTACAGCAAGGCGGACATTGGTAGGCGATAGAATTCAGTGATGAAACGAACAATTAACTAAAATTAATTAATCAACTTCTTTACTTTTGATTTCAAGGACCAACATTATATTAAGATATTGAAGGCTGTCATCAAAGAAGCTCAATCCAGCCTATAAATTTTGTTTATCGGCAATGCATTTCGAAATATTTAAAGCCAGAAATAAGCATTTTTACGACCGCGGCTGCCGCGTTTCGATGAATGCGAAACGCAAAGGCACCCCTGTGCAGTGCGATGTCAGTGCATGTCAAAGATCCCCAGGTGGACGAAATAATTCCTGAGTCCTCCACTACGACATCTCTTTCTTCCTTTCTTCTTTCACACCCTCTTTTAGCCCTTCCCTCACGGCGCGCTTCGGGTGTCCACCGAGATAGGTAAGGTAGTTAATGCGCCATTTCTTTTCCCCAAAATCAAATTTTCCAATTTTTCGCAAAGTTGGCTTCCGCAATACACGTTTTTAAACTGGCGTCTCTGGACGTAGTATTGTCGAGTGTAAGAAAGCTTGGAACAACTCCGTATCGAAACAAAGTGGTGGTCAGCTGGGGCACTTGGTTTATAGTTCGAAAGATGGCCTAGTACATGTGCAGTGAGCAGGCCCGGAAGTATATATTTATGTTTTCAATGTGACGACCTTGCCGTTTGTCGTTTTAGGGTCAGCAACGAATGAAAATGGCTTCATTTGAACCACCCACTTCCTGTAGACGTGCACGTATTTATCTCTCTGTCCACCATGCTTGCATACTAAATCTGCTATATTCAAAGCTACTATTCGCCGCACAGGTCGGATTGCGCAGCAACGTCTGCTAATGTTTGTTAGCTGAATTTTTTTATTCATTATTAACGTCATAGATTGGACACATCCACATGAATGAGTTTTGATACTCCTATGTGGCGACGCATAGTGCCCTGTTGAAACAAGAAGGGCCGACTGACTTGCAAAAATCAAATGTATAAGGACGTATTCCTTGATATGTGGCAATACAATTCGCTCCAAATTTTTCGAGGCATAAATAGCTTCGATTGTCTTTTCTTGCGAAAATTGCTTGAGAAGCAATGCGAGTTTTCTGGTCAAAATGTAGATTTTTAAAATAAATTTTTTGTGAAGTACTTATCCAAGTAGCTTAGAAAAAAAAGTCAAAAACTTTCTGCTTGTGGTTTCTTTATTGGGGAATAAATAAGTGGAATGTTTATAAACGCTGAAGTCACGTGCAAACGTACGCTTTAGCTGGTGCCAGTGAGTATTCCCAAGGAAAAGTCAGGAGGCACTTCTTTTTCCCGACAAGTTCTTGTACAGAAAAGAAGGGGACAATTTCTCTTATGATCTAGTCCGTAGTAATGCGCAGAACAAAGGCAATGTAGTAATCGATATATGTAGAGAAATGGCTCTCTATTTATTATTCTCCAGCCACGGCACTTCTCGAAGTAGAGTTTATATACATTAGTGCGGACCTCCTTAACTCCTTCGATCACACGGCGATGGAGCTCAATAGGGAGAAGAGGTCAGCAGATTAATATCACTTTCTATAAAATTGAAAATTGTGTGAAAGTTATGTTCTGCCCATTGAAATTTTCCTTCCTCTTTCTTTGTCATACCACCCTCAACATAAGCTGCAACACACGTGGGTCGATACCAACTCAGTTCATCAAGAAGCTCCATGTTCGCAGTCGGCAAAAGGAATAAAGGACGCTGGATGTTCGTGCAAGTTTGGTGTCCTGCGTGAAGGCGCATTGATTTGTTTAAAACCGGAACATAGGTTGCTACAGGCTATTTCCTTAAGGCCTTTTGTCGTCTTGCCTGGAGTCACTGAGGACGCCTCCTATATATCGATTTATGCACAAGTTTTAATTTACCTGAAATAGAGAAAGCAAATCTTGCAATCGTTGCTTTGAATATTAGATGTTCATATGCGTTGCAACGCAAAATGTGCCATCTTGCACGTGGTACTGAGGGGCCCGAGGTAACGACAACGCACGCTCAATACTGGGTCGAATGGGATGTGTACTGGAACTGAAGGCGGTCTGTGCACAGACAGCGCGAAAAATTCGTTGCTCATGTCATTTCCTATCGTACTTGCTGAGTTGTGTGGACGTAGGTTAAGAAATCTACGGCTCAGAGCAGTGTGCCTCCTCAAAACATTTTTCGTATAGTGGACTGCAGCATGTTTTAAGCAACAGTACATTCATTGCTTAAGCTGCGTACAGAGGAAAATTTCTCGGCCAGACAAAACTCGGAACTACGTCACACGGGTCTTGGCTTCCACCTTGAGCCACATCTCTGCATAGAAGACCGTTTGCGATGAAGAGGAAAGGCAAGACAATATCCAACGTGCGTGTAAAGGCTGCCGGATAATGCTTAAGAAAAATTATTAGGAACGATCTTCTGGTGTTAAAGCACTGAACGGTGTTGCATCATAACGCGAGTTAAAAGATTAAAGTTTTGACACTTTCAGACATACAGCGTGTCACTGTAAAATCATGACGATTGTTACTGACAAGTTGTCACTTTTGCTGTCTTGAGCACGCCAAATTAGTCCCGCGTTTTAACCTCAACAATACTAGTCCGTCAGAGAATTTTGCGAGGAAGCTTTTTTTGTTGATGATTTATAAACGCTGCTGTTTTATGTGAGGCAAAAGAAGCTAATAACAATCAACAAATAGGAATCACAAAGTTGACCACCATAAACACTAATAAAAAAAACAGCAACATCATTTTTGCCTAACGTAATTTTGCCCGCGATAATAGCAGATTAGCAATTCGATCTAAAGCTAAACATACCTCAGAAGAAATCTTGTTTGCTTGATGAGAAACACTCTTCGAACTTAAGTGGTAGCTGTGTGAAAATGGAGAGAAAAGCTCGGTTATTATTTATTTATGTATTGTTTAAAGTCTTTATGCAACGGCAAGGTTTTGTTAAAGGATTCATTGGACAGGACGAAAAAAGAGCGTACATTCTACGTGTGCTTGAGACGCACATCTCAAGGCACGACCACGCAGCACTGGTAACGTGCAAAGGAAATTGGGACCCCGAAGACAGTTTGTTGCTTAGCTATCTACCATGGCCTGTTACTCTATGGAGACTGCCCAGCAATAAGTTCCTTCGATACTTGAAGAGGAACAGGCGCATGAGCATCAAGACAAACGTTCTCTATCAAAGTCTCGGCCAAAATGACTCAGCATGTCTTGAAAAAACTCTGAGTTTCCCGCAGTCAACCTACTTGGTTGATTGGCTAGTGATCACCGAGAGCACTGGGACAAGGAAGACATTTAATCGTTTCGTATCACAATCGAAAAGGAGAAATTTTACTTGCGCCCATCGAGGAATGCAAAAAGAAGTCATCCTTGAGAACGGAACACTGGGACCAAGCGGAAATGCTTACGTCTCTCTCTACTCGAGGGGCTGCAGCGAGCCTTCGCAAGCCAACGAAGCCAGGTCGGAAAAGCACAGCCAACTCAGGGACAGTGTCATGCGCGTGGGATGCCTTCAGCAGGAAGCCACAGGTCCCTGTTCCAATTTTTGGAATTGGGAATTCCTGTTGAATGCTCTAGGCGCATACAATGTCACAGTGCTGCGAACCTTGCACAACGACCAGGACATTCATGAGGGCGATCTTTTAAAAAACTATTATGATGTTTCGGGATATATGCTCGTTGGGAGCCACAGGTTAGCGCTCATATCGGCGCTTCCTGCTGCAGTCCTAACCATGCAGGAAACGTTCTACGTTAAAAGGAGCCCTCCTGACCCTGTCTCTTTCCTCGGTATCCTGATGAAATCTAAGCTGGGGCTATGTCTCCTTATAGCAGCAATGCTTTCTGCATCTGTAGTTGCAGCAGTTGCTGTGCTAAAGGAAAGCAATGAAGGACTAGCGACCACAGTCGGTGATGCTTTGATGCTGCATCTTGCCTCCTTTTACGCAACTTCGTTCCCAATTCCACGGAGAAGACGCTCGGTTTTGGCAAGAGGAATTGTTCTTGGCGTATGGCTGATGGCGATGCTTCCTCTTTCAAGTTATTTCCGGGGTGAGCTCGTCTCAAGGCTCAGTCTACAAACATTCCCCGACGTTATCGACACCATCCAAGAACTGGAGTATGCGCTAGACCACCAAAGAGTGACTCCTTGCGTCGTGACGGGCACGTTCACACACCTCACGCTTGAGGAGCCAATCACCACAAACAAGCTTTATACAAAGCTTCGCTTAGCGTTTCAAGAAAAAAGAGGAAATGATCATTTGCTATTTCGAGATGTAAGACACTGCTTCTCCTGTGCTCAGCAGGAAAAGCATGTATGCTTCGCGGTCATGTGGGCCAGGTGCTTTGTGCTCAGATGGGGACGTGGTCTTGTGCAGTCGAGGGAGCATTTAAGCACAAATTGGTTTGTGACGCCCGTCCGCAAGAATTACCCTTTTTTGCGGGGATACAGCGAGTTTCTTAGAAGAATAGTTGAAGCCTCGCTGCTAGAATACTCAAAACTAGACTTTCGTAAATGCAATTACGAAGAATACGATGAGCAAAGTGCTGATGTTCAGAAAGAAGCTGCCCAGTTGATCGTTTTCTTTGTGGCCTTCTGGTCGCTTTTGGCTGTTTCTTTAGCGGTGTTTCTTCTGGAGCTGATTTGTGGTAGCCGGTGGTTATCATCACTACTTTCAAACTAAATACAACAGAAGGCACCAACGTTCTATGATGCTGAGAAGACGGATGATTGGGGGTACTCGTCATCTGACGCTGAAATCTTATTGTTTCAGTGGTTGTTTCATAACTGGGTAAAGGAACCAACAATTAATTGAAAATATACCACGTTTATTAACCGTGAAACTAGCTTTACAGTAAACATTTTACTCACCTTAATTAGATTTCGCCGGAAACTGAAATATGCCGTTTCTATAGTTGTGTTTATTTTAAAGGAGTAAACGTCTTGAAACGACTCATCCTATGACGGACGCCGTTTCGGAACGTTCCGAATTATTTCAACCACCTGGGGATCATGCAAGAAAATCGCGCAGTGCACGGGCATCTAGAATTTTGCCTCCATCGAAATCCGACCACTACGGTCCGGGTCGAACCCATGTCTTTCGCGACAGTAACTCCTACCTGGTGAGGAAGTGGTATCACTTGTTTCTAAAATTGAATAGCTATATTAATCCTCCCAGCGATATCAACAAACATTGAATACATTATTTAGAACGACTGCTGCCGGTTGTTAATTCACAATGGATTTTAAGGAAAAGTATATCCGGGTTTCAAATGCGCAACTAAATTGATGCGGCAATATTTTTATAAAATTAGGGAAAATTATCAAAGAAAACCAAAGCTGCACACCTAACGTTTTCTCGGCATGCGAAAATAATTACATTTTTCACGTCATGGCCTATCAGTGGATACTTTATCAAGATCTGGTAATCACCGCATCCCGCTGCAGGTTTTATTGAGCTGGCTGAGTTGCAGTTATCGGGTAGCGCAAATGAATATTGTAACATCAATATAATTGCCATATTTACAGAATTAATATTCGTATCATTTTTCTTCGTCGGTTACGTTAACAACATTGCCGCTGCCCTAAATTCTCACGATCGCATTTACTAGGTAGAGGACTTCAATGCCTTATTGACAGCAGCTCAGTAAAATAAATTTCATTCAAGTGTCAACAACGATATGAGTTTCTTCATCACATTGTTCAGAAAAATTAATTGAAAAACAACAAAGAAAGGTACCTACATCATTTAGCGGCCAGGAAATAATGCGCTTCACAATCATTAGCGTTAAATTAAAACAAAAACACGACGAATCTTAAATCTCAGCTTCAAGAATTTCCCAAAATATGGCTCCAGGTGGACCTTTGCTTGAGTAGTACACACCAATCACCTAAGTGCAGCGCTGGCGCAGTCTGGACTTTGAAGGTTGTGGAGCTGTTTCAAAAAATAATGTACCCTTGCAGCACCACGTCCAAGTTTGTGGAACTGACTTCACGAGCATTTTTCAAGTTCCTAGAGCGGCCATCATGGAGTCAGTGATGCCAGCAGTATCTGAAATCCTGCTGAACAGAAATGTCTGGAAGCAAGGAAAGCTTTTTAAAGAAGAATTAAACATGGATGTAGCGAGAGAGAGAGATGGAAAGGAAAGGTAGAGAAGTTCCCCTGAAAGGAGTTCACTTTCGCCACCCTGCACTTGCAGAAAGGGAAGACGTAAAAGGGAAGGACAAAATGGAGAAATTTGGTCAGGAGCAAGCAGACAAGAAGAAATACGCGCGCTGCAAGTTACCGCAGCAGTGGCCTGCATATCTGGATGGGCGCCGAACGCTTCAGCCTCAATGCGTACATCGTCTGTCGTTTGTTGCCTAACACAGGACATCCACACAGCGTAGGCATTCCATCTTGATATCAAGCAATGGTTTTTCCCGTCTCGGTTGATAATGCGAATGAAAAAAAAATGCTTATGGCCTAGCTCTATTAGGCCAGGATACACGTAGCGAAAGCGCGGCGACTTCTGCATCGGAGGAGTGCCTTCACTAGATGCGCCTTCATTGATGGTTAAAGTTTGAGTCGTCGTGGCGGAGTGGTAGCGTCTCAGCCTCAAACGCCAAAGGCCCTGATTAGATTCCCAACCTCGGCACAGGTTTTTTTTTTTTGTTCAGTGAGTGTGCGGGGGTTTCGGTGGCCCCAATAGATGTCCGCCACTGAATGCGTTGGTTAGCGGTTAAGCGCAGGCTCTGTTAAGGCGCGTTTATACTCCGGCGTAACGCGCGCGCGCGCGTTACGCCGGAGTATAAACGCGCCTTAACAGAGCCTGCGCTTAACGCTGCATGGCGACGTCACGTTGGCCAAAGCGAGACCCTCTATACTCCAACTGCGCTTGACCGCCGACGCGTTCGGCGGCTTCGGCGCACTCTCACCGCACTGGCGATGACTTGGAGCACGTCTCTTATTTCGCGCCGAGTGCGCCAGCCGCCGCCGGCCCGGCCAGACCGGTTCGGTTCCGGGGCGGGGAGCGCGTTGTGGCGTCATGTGCTTCCTCGGAGCACCGCCGCGGTGAAATAGCAATTTCGCGGACAGTAAAGCTTTCGCTTTAAAAGTTAAACATCCCGACTACTCGGACCGATGAGGGTGGAGTAGCCATTCCTCTCGATGCCGAAGAGCTTAAGGATCGGAGTCAGCGCAGCTGGTAACAGCAGTGTATTTCGCTCCGCGGGCGTGTGCACGTGTTCGTAGGATTATTCAAAAATGCAATAACCAGCTCGGTTTGGACTTCCGCTGGATCGTGGTCTACAGCTCGACTGGCCGCAGCATAAAGAACCACATGCCGCCTCTTGGATCTGAGCCCACAATTTGCGAGGTCTTGGGTTCGGATTGGATTCCGCCGATGTCATGTGGGTGCTCATTCTTCTGATTTGTAACAAATTATTTTTCAGAGATAAAACATATACCCAACTAATTTCCTATTGCTCTATACCACAAAGTAAGAAAAAGATGGGAAGCTTTACCTCGTGCTACTGGTTTCGCTGATTGCTGCCTTCATTCACATGCATGTAATAACTCGAGACCCTCAATTACCTTCCTTTTAACGCGACATCGCTAAGGAGCTCGTGTCGCTTAAAAGCCGGTGTCGCCGGCTTCGGCGGCGTTGGCCTTGAGCGAAAAATGGCGCATCTCGGTGGACACCTGAAGCGCGCCCTAAGCGAAGGGATTTTCCTTCCCTTAGGGCCGGGCCCCAGTTGTAACAGTATTAGCGGACGCCACCTCCCGAGCCGATTCTTTATCGACCCGTTCCCCGTATATGCAATTAAGCAAGGCGCGGTACGGGTGTCTATCGAAAATTGTGAGACAGGCGTCATTTTCTTTCCTTAAAACCAATTTTCATTTCATTTTCTTTCCTGTATGGCCTGGATCGGGTGTCCACCGATATATGTGAGAAAGGCGTTCTTTCCTTAATTTGTCCAACAGGCCAAGCGTTGCGCCTAACGGGCGATTGCGTTCCGTGCACTCCGTGGCAACGCTGCAACAAGCTGTCGCGTCTCACTCTTAAAGACGAAGCTTAGGCGTCCTCCAAATTTTTTTCTGCTCAAATTAGCCCGTGATATACAAACTTCATGTTCATTACCATTCGCGTGGCAAAACGTTGAAGTGAAAATCGACACAAATTCTATGTGATATTGTTGTTTAGCTGCACACCGCGCAACTAAAAATTAAAGAAGCATTATCGCAAAATCAGGGTGTGTCATTGCCCACGGTAATATCACACTGAACTCAAAAAGATTGTTCTTGTGTGTACCAATGTGGATTATTTTTTGCTGTGTGGTGGCGCTTTGTACATCTAAATATGTAGACATGATATACTACTGCGTGTGCACTTCGTGAAATGTCGTGACTGTGAGTTGTGTTCACCTGAAGCAAAGGTTTGCGTTGTTTCTCGGAACTATGCATGAAACATTTGCTGTATGAATCTGGCTATATGTATTCTCTCTTAACAGTGTGATCGCAGTGTGAATAAAAAAGGTGAACAAATCAAAACATCATATGTGCAGATCTTATTGTGTGGCAAAGTATGTTTCTCGCCATTAATGCCTCTGCGATGATGGCGCGCTCTTCGAAGATGCTAATGTGCAGGCTTCCATTTGCACCATACTGTTTCTCATCCTTTTTAATTGTCACAAGACTTACACATGGGGCAGGGGTGATCTCTCCCCCAACCCCGATTTCAAATCCTCTCCTGATCTGCCTTGTGTGCCTAATTTCTGATATTGTGGGCTATCACATCTTCTGCCATCACTGAGATGGACGCATCAGCAATGAAGAAAGCTCTTTCTCCTTTTCCTCCAACAACGTCTGTCTCATGCCCGCTTGTGCCGCACTATCCCTGAAATTTCCTAGACTCATGCCTTGAGCGGAAAATCTGTTGTACGCTGCTACGTTCCCATTTCCTGAAAGTCTTGTCTTTTGCCCGAACGGAGGACCGCTTTTATAACTTACGCCAACCAACATCCGATCTAAGTTCACTTACTGTGTGATGCCGCCAGAAGATAAATTTGGTTGTCGTTCAAAATTAAGCCGAATTGAAAGCACTTAATTGGCTTGGTTTATGGTTTGGTTTACGGGGGTTGACGTCCCAAAGCGAGTAAAGCTATGAGGGACGCCGTAGTGAGGGGCTCTGGAAATTTCGACCAGGTGGGGTTCTTCAACGTGCGCTGACATCGCACATTACTCGGGCCTCTGGAATTTCGCTTCCATCGAAATTCGGCCGCAACAGCCGGGATCGAACCCGCGTCTTTCGGGTCAGCAGCCTAGTGCCATAACCACTGGAACACCAGCACTTAATCGGTACGGCTTTGCCAATGAACTACCAACGCCAACATTAGGCCAGCCTGATAATAATTTTTGGCATACTACGTTGTTTCTCCTTGTAGCGCAAAATCACATGACTGCAGCATAGTACATATTTTTTTATTCGGCATGGAACCTCCGCTTGCATTCATTTCTGCACTGATGTCTTGAGCCACGCGGAAATGCTTCATCGTTAAAGCTTTTCTTGTTACATATACTAAAAGGTAATTATCAGAACAAACGAAGGGCACAATAAATATTGAGCCCAAAACTTATTTATGGCAGTCAGATACAAAATGTCTGTTGTGATCATAGCTGTCATTGATTAACCGAAGGAACCCAGTAATCTGCGGGCCATTCAACAATGATTAATTTTAAGGTTGTATACGGATGAGGCGCAGACTTCAGCTTATCTAAACGGAGTTGTTTCTTAGAGAGCGTAGCCCTTGCGAGAGTATAGTGCAGTCCCAGCACGTTGGGACAAGATATTTGAGCGGGTAACTGACACTCCTAGAGGGTGGCGAGAAACAGTTGCAGCTTTGAATCCGTCGGCCCGGGCTATGCTCATATTGAAAGAACAGTCGTTGATTACGATACATAAATCATACTATGCTTTATGACAAGAAGATTTGCTGACTGCCGGTGCCTAAAAATATGGACGTCTCCACGTTAGCAGATATTTAACAACGCAAAGCAATTTCGCAAGCCAGTAACGCGAGATTCAAGGCCTATTAACAAACGTTTTTCGCTTAGCTATGGCAGGTTTAAGCTGAAAAAGCCACAAAAGCCACTAAAATTAGTATTGTAGCTTTCTTTGTGTGAGAGCAATCGCGCTTGATCTATTTTAACTACTGCAGGGTGGAGTACGGGCTGGACGGCGACAGTGTGGCTCCGCCTTTTTTTTATTGACATGAATAGTGACGGATAAGTTGGTGCTGCATGGCAGCTCGGCTACTCCTTTTCAATAGTTCGTAAAAACCACTTCGTCCGCCGATGTACAGTTCAATATGATATAAAGCAAACACAAACAGTACACAACTTATAAAACAAAGTACAAGCGTTATGAAAAGTAACTTTAATGAGCCAACAAAACCGCCTTGAATGTTAAGAGAGCAATACACATTACATTATACATAAGAGATATAAATAAAAAACGACCGAAGAACAAGAAATAAGCTTATTTGTAGGACACACAGCAAAATTAAATAACAACACTTTCAAAGCAATCACTCCCAAAAAACAGAAAAAAAGCAATAATAAGTTTGTTTGCAGCAAACACATCAAACGCAAATAACAAAGGTATTAAAGCACCCACGCCCAGAGAGGTAGGAGCGCTAGCATTGACTCCAATTCTACTAAGCTAGTACTTCCTAAGGATACCGCTCTCCTCAAGGAATGCTATCAATGCCAGAAGAAGCTAGTACTTCCTAAGGATACCGCTCTCCTCAAGGAATGCTATCAATGCCAGAAGTGCTTGCGTTTGCAGTTAACATGTCGGCCACGAATCAAAGAGCTTTTGTAGACTTGAGGGTCTTTTGTCAAGAGCGTTCAAGTCTCTTCAATTGCGACCTGAGGTTGTCGTGCACTCGGGAATCCAGTAATATGTGAGCCACACTCACGCCGTAGGCTCTCTGCGTGGCTATTATTATTATTATTATTATTATTATTATTATTATTATTATTATTATTATTATTATTATTACAAAGACAGTGCTTCGTGTAAGCGGTTCCTGAACGAAAGGGGTGGTGGAGCGTTTCTAATCTTCGGCTGATAGATAGTGGAATATTAAACCGCAGCAACGGATCGATGACATGCTGGCATCAGACTCGAGCCACGGCGTTTCCGTGACCCCCCACCCACACACACACACACACATGAAAGCGGCCACTGCCTTCGAAATACCCCGAAATACCCCCATAAAAGCGGCCACAGCCTTTGCAAATCGAAATACCCCGAAGGTCGAATGCATGGGCACGGCGACCGCGGCCTCGTGGAATGCTTGGTCAGATTAGAGGAGGGGTTGCACGCTCCCGGTATGAACTTGGAACAGAAAAAGCTCACTGCCTTTTTTGGACCTGAATAAAGTTTTGCTTCACTGAACACATTGTATGATTGACTTCCACGTCGTTGCGGCGCAATTAAAGCTCGACTGCTTTAGATTTTCTCGGGTGGTTGTTTATATCGAATTACAGTTATAAAAATTTTTTCGCCATCCCGCTGACTTCGTTATATCGAGGAATCACTGTATTTTGCAAAGACTATAGAAAAAAAAAATTGCTCCTGATTTGATACCATGAAGCTGAAGAGTAGATTGGACGAGCTGATAGTAGGGAGAAACATAAGACCTAAACGAAAGGAACATAAAATGCAGCACAATATGATAAACATTTCACCTTTTTCTTTTCAAGTAGTCACCGACACACACAGAAGAAAACCACTCAGGAACCCGTCGAAACCCTTGGCAAAGACAAACAAAATAAAGTGAAGGAAGGTAACCAGCAAGGAGACATACAAACAGATGCAGCCGTGTGCAATGACACAGTCAGAAGTAGAAAAGATGTGAAATAAGGTGCATTGGAAGACGTTTGGTTTAGGTTTGGTTTATGGGGGTTTAACGTCCCGAAGCGGTTCAGGCTGTGAGGGACACCGTAGTGAAGGGCTCTGAAAATTCCGACTACCTGGGGTTCTTTAACGTGCGCTGACATCGCACAGTTCACGGGCCTCTAGAATTTCGCCTCGATCGAAATTCGACCGCCGCAGCCAGGATCAAACCGGAGTCTTTCGGGCCAGCAGCCGAGCACCGTAACCACTGAGCCACCGCAGCGGCTTATTGGAAGACGTGTCAGTAAACCCAGTTTTACTTTTGCTGTGCTTTTGCTAGGGCTTTACTGAACATATTCCAATACACCTTATTTCATATTCATGTTACTGGTTGCGTCATGGCGCTCCAGCCCATATGCTTTCAGATTGCTGGTTACCTTGCTCCGCTTTCCAGTTCTTGTTGTGCGGTTGCCGAGGGTTCCGATGGATTCCAGGATGCATTTAAAAACCTTTGTGTCAGTGACTACAAAAAAACTGATATGTTTATCACGTTCTGAGTGGCAGCTATTCAAGGGGGAGATGTCAGTGCTCGTAAAAGAACCCCAGGTGGTCGATATTTCCGGAGCCCTTTTCAATTGCGTCCCTCAAAACCTGAGTTGTTTTGGGACGTTAAACTCCCATAGACCAAATCAAACCAAGCAGGACGGCTGTTTTTGCGTGAGAGAGCATTACCCCTCTCTCTTTTAAAAAGCAGTCAATGGTATTTAGGCCTTCTTGCAAGGTAAACTGGATTAGGCTTGCTGTTTTGCATGAACTCAAAATGCAGACATCATAGGCGTATAACGAACAGTGCAAGCCAGAAAGGAGATTTTGTGGCAAGTCTGCCATCACGCCGGTATAAAGAAAAGGGCTTGACACACTGCCCGACGGCACTCCTTGCATTAAGCTATATTCCGCGCTTTTTCCTTCACTAGACTGCTAAATATTTTCCTGCCATCTGGAAAGTGGGAAGTCCAGCGTAGTGGTATCCTAATCACAACGAAGCCTAGCAAACTTCAATGAAAGTGAATATGATTTGAAGTATCGAATGCACCCTTGATATACAAAATTTTTCGAAGGTGATGTTGCCTTTGCTACGGTAATGCTCTGCACATGTTGCTAGGATCATTATTGTATCTATAGTGCATCTACTTCTATGAAATCCAGTCAGGAACTCAGAAACCCCTCCTGTTTCTTGACACCACCACTGAAAGCTGGTATCTCTCAACTTCTCTACACTTTGCATAAGCAACTCTTCAAGCTCACCGGGACGAAAGGAGTCGAGATGCAAAGGAGATTTAGAGCGCTTTAAAGCAGGAACGGCACGCGCAATCCTCCATGACTGGGGAACAAATTCATTGAACCACCCATTTTTAAATATTCCTGAACGTACTGCAGTGCCCTTGGGCCCAAGATTTTGAAGCATTCCATAAGGATTAACATCAGGCCGAGCAGCAGCCTATGCACGGCTGAAAGCAAGAGCACTTTTAAGTTCACCGATTGTGAACACAGAATCCAAATAGGTATGTTGCGCATTGAAGCAATCACTAACTTTTCGCTGCGCATATGTAGCTGAGTTTTTAAATTCTTTGCACTGTAATGAAACGCCAGGACGAGAAATAAATCGAGAACACTGATAAGCCCGGACTGTTTCTACAGTTTCCAGTGCCATTGCAAAAGCTCTGAAAAGGTTATTTTCAGGAACGGGCGTGCTGAAGAAGCGGACCGCCATTTATATCCTATGTACTGGAGTTTGAGGGGTCAGAACACTGCAGAAGTGAAGCCATTTCTTTCCTTACTAGTGCTGCAGGCGTTTACGCATTGACGAATGAGTCTTTTGAGCCTCACGATACGATTCTAAAGCCCCGGATTGACGGGAAGCCCTTTCTGGTTTTCTTCGTATTGCCCTCAGTCGCTCATACTCTCCATCAATACCTGTGAACCCATCACGTTTAGAGACTACCTTATTACAACGACACAGGCTACCTTGCACCAGCCAAGTGAAGTCGTCAATAGTAATGTGCATGGAAACACGTTGAGTTATGGTGTCCGTGTTCGTCTTGCGCTGTGAATGTTAGCATGAAGTACCAACTCGCCCAGCAACTGATTTATATACTTATATTAATCCTGCCAGCCATATCAACAAGCAATGAATACGTTATTTGGAACGACTGCTGCCGCTTTTTAATTTACAATGAATTTTAAGGAAAAGTAAATATGGGCTTAAAAAGCGCAACTCAATTGATAAGGCAATATTTAAAAAAATTCAGAAAAATTATCAAAGAAAACCAATGCTACACACCTAACATTCTCTGGGCATCAGAAAATAATGCAGTTGCCCGTCGTGGGCTAATTAAGGGGAGGTTATAAAGATCCGATAAACACTGCGTCCCGATGCAGGTTTCATTGAGCTATTTGAGTTGCAGGTATCTGGTAGAGCAGATGAAAATTGTAACATCAATACAAATGCCATATTTAAAGAATTCAAGATTCGTATCATTTTTTTTCGCGGTTACATAAACAGCATTGCCGCTGTCCCAAATTCTCACTATCGCATTTACTATACAGAGGACTTGAATGCCTTACTGACAGCAGCTCAGTAAAAAAAAATTTCATTCATGTGTCAACAACAAATAGAGTTTCGTCTTCAAATCGCTCAGATAAAATAAATTGCAAAACAAAAATAAAAGCACCTATATTATTTTCCGGCCTGGAAATGATGCTATTCATCATCATTAACGTTAAATTTGAAAAAAAAACACGATGTATTTTATATTTCAGCATGAAACATTTCACAAAATATAGCTTAAGGTGAACCTTACCTTGAGTAGTACGCTTCAACCACCTAACTGCAACGCTGGCGCATTCTGAAGGTTGTTCAACTGTTTCACAAAACTTATGTACTCTTGAGGCACCACGTCCAAGTTTGTGGACCTGACTTCAAGAGCTTTTTACAAGTTCCTAGAGCTGCGTTCATGGAGTCAGTGATGCCGGCAATACCTGAAACTTTGCTGGGCAGAACTTTTTAAGAACAGTTCTAGCCTGGAAGCAAGGAAAGGTTCTTAAAAGAAACAATGAACACGGACGTAGCGAGACAGACATGGAAAGGAAAGATCACTTTCGCCACCCTGCACTTGCAGAAAGGAAAGACGTAAAAGTGAAAGAAAAAATGCAGAAATTCGGTCAGAAGCAAGAAGAGCAAGAACAAATAGGCGCGCTGGAAGTCACAGGCTACCGCAGCAGTAGTCAGCACACATGAATGGGTGTCGAACGCTGCAGCCTTGGTGCGCACATTATCTCTCATTTGTCGCCAAACTCAGGAGATATACAGCGTGGGCATTCTGTCGTGAAGCAAGGGTGTTTCCCGTATCGGCTGATCATGTGAATGAATATGTTAGGCCTCCCGACTACTCGGAACGATGAGGGTGAAGAAGCCATTCCGCTCGGTACCGAAGAGGTGAAGAATCGGATTCAGCTCGCCGTGCAAGAGCAGTGCATTTCGTTCCGCGAGCGTGTGCAGGTGTTCGTATGAGTCTTCAAGATGACAATAACTAGCTCGTCTTCAACTTGCGCTGGATCGTGGTCTACAGGTCGACTAGCAGCAGCCTAAACAACCACACGCCGGCTGTTGAATCTGAACCCACGATCACCGAGGTCTTGTGTTCCAATTTTATTCCACCGACGGCATGTGGTTGTTCTTTCTTCTGTTTGTAGCAAATTATTTTTCAGAGATAAAATATTTGCAGGCCTAATATCCTATTGCTCTATATGAAAAAGTAAGAAAAAGATGGGACACATTACCTTATGCTATTGGTTTCGCTCACTGCTTCCTTCATACATATTATGTCATAACGAGCTCCTCAGTTCCCGTCCTTTTCTGCCCAAATTATCTTTTGTTATTCAAACTTTATGTTATTATCATTCGCGTGGCAAAAAATTTAAGGAAGAAGCGACACAAGTTCCGAGTGATAATATTGTTTAGGCACACACAGGGGAACTAAAAATTAAAGAAGCATTACCGCTAAACCAGGGTATGCACTGCCCACAGTAATATCGTACTGACCGGCTGACCACAGCTGTAGCCAACTGGTTGAGCATCCGCCTCGCATGCGGGAGGTGTAGGGTTCGATCCCTAGTGCCGCCGGTTTGCCACCGATGGTACAGTGGGTATAAGCTTTCTCCTGGTCTGGTGCTCAGCTTCTTTAGGTTGAAAGGCTTGGGAAATGGGTCTTTGACCCCACATTGATAAATCTAAAATATCTTGTGCATGGCGCTCTTTGGCCATGGCGCCATAAGTTTATAATCATCAATATCACACTGAAGTCATGAGCTGTTTTTATCCTGTGTACAAATGTCTATTAATATTTGCTGTTTGGTGGTGCTTTGTAGATTTAATATTGACATGCTATACTACCAAGTGTGCACTTCCTGAAATGTGGCTGTGAATTGGGTTCACCTGAAGCGATCGTTTGTGTTGTTTCTCGGAAGTATGCATGAAACGTTTTGTTTAAGAGTCTGGCTACATGCGATCAATTTTAACAGTGTGCTCGAAGTGTGAATAAATAAGTTAAACAAATACATGATATGCGCGGATCTGAATTACTTGTGTGACAAAGTATGTTTGTTGTGTTTAATGCCTCTGCGACGGTGGCGAACCCTTGGAAGAGGCTAATGTGAAGGCAACTATTTCCACCATACATTTCTGGAACTTTTTATATGTCACAATATACACCTGGGACAGGGGTGATCTCTCCCCGTCCCCCAATTTAAAATCCTCCGCTGATCTCCCACACATGCCTAATTTCTCATATCATGAGCCATCATATCGGGTGTCGCCACTTGGATGGACGCATCAACAATGTACAAAGCCCTTTTTACTTCTCCCCAACAAGGCCGGCCTCGTGCCCGATTGTGCCGCGCTATCCCTGAAATTTCCTAGACTCATACCATGCGCGGACAATCTGATGTACGCTGCTACCTTCTCATTTCCTGGAAGTCTTCTCTTTTACCCTAACGGAGGATCGCTCTTCTTATGCCAACCAACATCCCGTCAAAGTCCACTTCTGTTATGATGCCGCCCGAAGATAAACTTGCTCTTCGTTCAAATCTAAGTAGAATTGAAAGCTTTTAATTGGAACCGCTTTTTAATGAACTACCAACGCCAACATTAATTAGGCCAGCCTGCCATACATTCATGGTGTACTACGCTGTTCCTCCTGGTAGCACCGTGTCAGATAACTGCAGTATAATTTATAATTTAAGATGGCATCGAGCCTTTTCTTGCAATCGTTTCTGCTAATTTTATGTACAGACACTGCCACATTCGATAATCTTATAGCGGAGTTTAACGGTGTCCCTTTCCTCAAGGAAGTTCATTCTTTTAACGTGTATGACAGATTTGTACAGCTTGTCAGTTCCATAACTGCCTCATCACAAATGGTCAAAGTGATCAAAAAACGCAGCCCAAATCTTCCTTGGTTAACACGTCACATTCTAAAGACCACTGCAGAAAAATGCGCCCTTTGCACACGCGGCAAGCGTAGTCCCAACAACATACGCCTCAAAGATATTTTCAGGTTGCTTAGAAGTAAAGTCACTGCCTTGATTCGAGACTGAGAACGTAACTACTTCAATACAGCTTTTCATAGCAACCAACACTCTTTACATAAAACTTGGTCCACTATTCATTGCCTTTTTGGACGAAACCAAAAACAATCAATTATCGATTGTTTTGCTAATTAAGTCAAAGACTTGCCCTCTGCGGCCTCTGAGTTATTGCATTTTTCGCTTAGGTTTCCAGGAAGTTTCCTTTATCCCACCGTGAGGTTCCACGGTCTTTCTATTGCAGAACTTCTTCAGCTTTTTGCCTCTCTATTACACCCGAGGATCTTCGTAGCATAATATTTAGCTTCATTTCGAAGAAAGCTGCCGGCATTGATGATGTCAAAATGAGTGTCCTCCAAAGTAATTTTACGCTATTGCAGTGGGTACTTCTTTTTATGTTGAACGATTTTATTACTTACTCGTTCGTTATAGACAATATATAAGTTGCCATAGTTAAACCATTACATATAAGTGGCTCGTTAAAGACTTTTTAAAATTATGGGCATATTTTCATTCTAACTGCGATTGCGCAGATTCTCGAAAAGCATCTATTCCGAGTTATGTACAGCGTTATTCTCATGAATAATGTCCTCTCAGAGGCACAGTTTGGTTTCATTGAAGGTGAAGGAACGGTTCGTTATTGTAAGGTTTTACTGATGTTATTTACTCGTAATGATAAATTATGAGTATCTTTATGAGTACTCATTATCATTATGATAATAATAAATTCGTATGTGGTCTGTTTTCGGACGTCAGCAAAGCTTTCTATTGTGTTGGGCATGACCCACTGCTAAAAATGAATTAATAGGATTTAGGGGTCCTTTTAATGATTTGCTTAAAGGCTATTTTTCTAATCTGGCTCAAGTTGTTGAAATAGGTGGGCATAGATGTGCACGATCATTTTGGTCGGCAGATGTTCTACACGGCTCTGTTTTATCACCTTTGCTTTTCAATTTAGTTGGGAAAGATTTATCGAATGCTTCAGCAAATTGTTACATTTTTCAGTACGCCGATGACACGCTATTTCTGTCAATAAATGCTTCGCTGCCTATGGCCATGGATGCTCTTAGAACGGATGTGGGGAATGTTATGAGCTTGATTTTAAGTAGTTATATTTCAATTATTCAAGAAAAAAACAAAAGTCGCTTGTTTTCATAATTCCCATAAAAAGCTTCCCCTTGTTTAACCTTTATTTTTACATTCTTTACATTGTCTTATTATTAGTTGCATTCCTATTAAAATTTCATATAGTGTCAAGTACCTCGATATCCTTTTTGACAGACATACGCCTAGTCTGGAGGCTTTCTACATCAATAAATATGGCTGTAGGTGCATCAGTACCCCTTCTTTATCTCTTTTTGATTCAGAGTATCAATTTTTAGATTCAGTTATTATGTAACTTTTTCTTTTTCTTGTATAATTTTTTGGCTGCCTGCCTGTTTTTTGCAAAGCGATGTTCCCTTTGTTCACCTTCTCCTCCTTGTCACCCTTCTCTCCCCTTGAAGCTTCACCGTATATAAACTGCATCCTGCTTCAATAGAAAGCCAGTTGTGAGTTAGCGCTTGTGTCTCGTCTGTTCTGTCTTTGTGGTTGCATGTTTTTGCGCTAGGTTTTCTCTAAATAAAGTATGCACCAACTAGCCCAAAAAGAGGTGTTAATACGCCTTTGAGTAGTATCATACCGCAGTATGCAATAAGCCTCGTGGTTTATCATGTGTACTATACAATGTTCGATATTAATTACCTTTTCAGACTCGCAAGCTTACTGCACGTTCTCTAATTTATGGTATCCTCAGTTATGGAGTCAATGTGTTTTATCACTGCTGCAAAACTTGGCGAATGAACTCAAATGCTATACTAAGGAACATCCTTCAATCCGTGGCATACAACATGGACGTTCCACCTGACTGCAATATATTTTAGTTTACACAACTGCCCTATTTTGATGCTCTTTGTCGCCATGTAGATAGATATTTGTGCTCACTTTTGAGAGAGTGAATTTTTGGTTTCGTTGGTTCTTGTTCGTTATTTTCGACATCGTTCCCGTTTTACGGTACCTCGCTGCTACACTCATTGTGGCCGCTTCTATGTTGGCTATGTTGAAGAGGAACGGCGAGATCACTGAGCCTTGCGGGGTGCCTTTGTTTGGTGTTTCGAAGACCTTGCTGCGTAGGTCTCCCAGTCCAATCGTACCTGTGCGTTTTGACAGGAAGACCCTTACGTAGTCGTGTACTCTTCTTTCGCAGTTGGTGGTGGTTAGCCCTTCAATGATGGCGTCATGGCTGACGTTATCGAACGCCCCTTTGATGTCCAGTGCCATGATGATGTTCTCCCTTGTTTTGGGGCGGTGTCTGCGAGTTCCTCCTTGATCTGTAAGAGGATGTCCTGCGTCGATAGATTTGTTCTGAAGCCGAACATACTGTGCGGGTACAGATCTTCATCTTCCAGGTATTGTTATATTCTCCTTGTGATGACTCTCTCAAAAAGCTTTCCTAGGCACGACGTGAGCGAGATAGGGCGCAAATTGTTTATCTCCAACTTCTTCCCTAGCTTGGGAATCGGAACAACTTCTGCATGCTTCCATTCTCGTGGCAGTGTGCCTTCTGTCCACAGTGTATTGAGGTAGTCTTTGAGTTGCATCACCGCTTCATCGCTGTGGTTGCAAATTAGCGAGTTTCTGAGTTTATCGCCTCGTGCTGCGGTATTTCTGGTAACCGCCCTGATGGCCGCATAGACCTCTTCCTTGGTTATCGGCCTGTCGAGGTGCGGGTCTTTTCCCCTTGATATTCTCCTTGGTATCCTTGCGGTTTGTCTGTGCTATAGCACTTCTTCTTGACCGCCTCCAGGATCTCTTCATCTGACTCTTTGCTGTTGTGGACCAGCCTCTGGATTGCTTTCCCACTTTCTGCTTTGGACTTTGTTGGATCCATGAGGACTTTGAGTATCCTCCACGTTCTGGCCGTGCTAAGGGTGCCGTTCAGAGAGCTGCAAAAATGCTCCCACCCCTGTCTGGCCAGGTGTGCCGCATACTCCTCTGCCTTCTTGGTGACCTCTGCGATCTTGAGTCGTAGCTTCCTGTTAAGCTTCTGTCTTTTCCATCTCTTTGTGAGCCCTCGCCTTGCTTCCAATAGCCTAAGCAGCCACGGATCCACTTCCGGTGTGACTTCCGTTCTGTCTATCTCTTGCGTGTTTTGTTCCTGCAACTCTTTCAGCTGCTTGCTAAATTCCTCTATTGAGGTGATTGCGCCTTGCATCTGCCCACAATCGCCCCGGAAAGCGTCCCACTCTGTTATGTGGGCGGTTCCAATCTTTCTTTTAGTATTATCTGCTTCAAGAGTGACCTTGATTACATAGTGGTTACTTCCCAGGTTCTCCAGCAAGTTCTCCCACTCGACCTGCCGCGCTCCTCTGACAAAAGTCAGGTCTGGGCACGTGTCTGGGCTAACGCTGTTCCCTAGTCGCGTTGGTTGGTTCTCATCTGTTAGTAGGGTGCAGTTTGCATTTTCCGCTGCTATACAGATTAGTTGTCCTTTTTTCTCTCCTTTCTGGTAGCCCCAGCTGGGGTCTCTCGCGTTGAAGTCTCCCGCGATAAGCAGAGCGTTGGTTTCAAAACCACTTTATTTCCCTTTCCTTCTCTTAGAGCGCGATTCGGGTGTCCGCCGAGATATGTTAGACAGGCGTAATTTTTTTTCTTTATAATTTGTTCTTCGCTATTTGATACGTCAACCATCGGCATGTAGTCGTTCTGGTGAATAAAGTCCAGATTTCTACAAAAAAGAAAGATTCTTTTAAAGGCCTTCAGAAGAAAAATTTGTAACGCTAACTATCATTCTCTTCTGTTTCCTTTGCTTAAGAAGTCTTCTTGCACGTTTCAGTCGAAGGCACTCAGCGGAACTTAATCCAATGGTATTTGTATAATAGGCCAAAAAGCCGTTTAGAAGCATAGGTATAAATATTGTCACGGATTGGGGAAGAAAGTAAGGTAGACAGGGAGGCAGCGGAAAGCATCCTAAAGCAATTGTTTACTGGGCTCACTAGTGCCCGAAGAGAATTTAACAACTCGTTGGCGGTGATACCAATACCTGTGCGTTGCGGTAATCGTCGAAGAGAGCGCTGCCGCTTTTTGGCCGTGCTCTAATTAAAGCTGACATCGAACTTTGGACCTACGCCACAGAACGTAACCACAGCAGGCTCGAACAGCGTAGAATCGGCTCCACATGAGAGCGAAGATTCGAGAGAAATGCGGACAGGAAAGCATAGAGACAATAATGTTCTAAAAAAAGTGACTTGCATAGGGTGTCCTAGGCTATGCACATGCCGCCCGTTTTTCAAAAGGTGTTAAAAGCGAAATTCATGATTGAGTTAATGAATAATGTGGTGTTTCGCGTCTTTCGCCGCCTGATGCACTGTTTCTATTGAAATGTGCTCGTAATGGCACGCTGTGCCTGTTTTGCTACTAGAATGACACCATAAGACAAAGTTTGTCCCCAGCTCTCCCCATCGCCAGATAATGTGCCTGATGCAGTGAACGGCACTCCCCGCCACTGGCAACCAGTCGAACAGGCGTTCATGGAACTTAACTGCAATAAATGACCTCGCTTATCCTTCGGCAGCCTCTGTAACCCGCTTGCTTTCCTATAAGTAATAAATAACATCCCTTTACCGTCTGTTCTTTCGCGTAAGTATTTAGGCATCAATCTGTGTGGCTACATTACCTGGGCTGCACACACGTTACTAACATTATTTCCTCTGCTCATAAAAGGTTTCTCCACCAAGCCACTGACAATGCAGCTTTATTAGAATAAAAGTCATTTCTAAATCAAATATACAATGTGCAGCGCGACCAGATTCCTTCATTATTCAAATCCTTACGATATCAGTGCGTCACAATTTAAAGCTGAATTCGATTCAATACACGTCTCCTGTGTGCCTTTGCTCATTTAAAAAAAAAAATTCTATTCACTTATCTAGGCACCATAAGTACTCCCGCCAGGCTGCATGTCTCACCGAACTCGTAAGCCTTCTCAAGTTTCCTGCGCTACTTTTGCCACCTAATTTCTTTCCCATGCCACTGCGGACAGGAATGACCTACCGAATAACTAGCAGCGCAAAGACGGCAAGAGCGAAGATATTTATTTATTTATTTAGAAATACTGCCAATCCCAATCGGGATCATCGCAGGAAGGGCAAAAACAGCATTCAACAAAGCAGGTACATAAAACACAGCGTTGCAACTATATGTGAACAGAGGCTGTTAGGTTTAATAGCAATAGCAATTCGTTTCTTTTAGACCTTGTCTTTCTTGCACTGCTATTATTACACAGTTTGAGCAACTGACCAGACTGAAGATTTACTGCAAGGTTTGTTAAGGTCGGAGAATTCGGACCTGGGAGAAATTCGTAGAAACTCAACGAGAAGGCGGATGAGTCAACGGGAGACAAGCAGCTGCGAGGTCTGGCATTCGCGGAAGTAGCGGCGGATGCAGCGGCGACAATGGCGGCGTAAATGGTGGCCGTGTCCGCCTTGCCTCCTCAGACGGAGAAATGCAATTCATCGGTCAAGCTAGGGATATTTGAAAGACGGCTGCGAGTTCGCCAGAGTCCCAGCGATTTGGACAACCGGCGAGGAAATGCAATTATAGTACATCCACGTGTTGGGAGTCGGCTGGACATTCTTTCTCCACGTGGTCACCCACCTGACAGCTGTGGCAAAACCGACGCGGTAGTGTTCGATGCGTCTTTGTTCCTGTCCACTTGCTGCGAATCGGCGTACCTTCCTTTCCCACGAAAACATCGATCTGGTCGCCGTGTCGCCCTCGACGCAACAGTGTTGAAGCACTGTTAACTTCTCTCTAATGACCGAGCTTCGAGAGAGCATCAGCACCGCCACCTGCCGTGGGCGGTACCACAAGTGTCTTCTTCTGCTCAATTGTTTCGACATTCCTCCGAACCTTATTCACCAGTCAGGGATCTGGGGAATACGAAGGGTACTTGATGGGGTGCTGGTTCATTACCGACACGCTCCTGTCTCCACTGTAAATATGTAAAATAAACCTACTGTAAAGTTACCTTCTTACCTGAGTCCGTCACCGTCCTTCGTAGCCGGGACCTGCGGTGCTGAACAAATCAGACAACCGAATGCCCCCCCCCCCCCCCTCCGTCTCCAAAAGGTTATATTGCAGAAGCTCTAAATAATGAGGCCAAAAAGAAGGAGTTCGAGAATGCGCCCTTCATTAACCAAGAATACGTCTACACACAGATTGAAATTTCTCTGTGATCCAAGGATAGAAAAAAAAATTAAACTCAAAGCACTTTATTCAGGGAGCGGCGGTTTCCTAACAGGTAGACATAGAGCAATAAATGCCTGACTCAGCGTCGGCCCGTTTTCTCGCGCATATCACTCAAAGCAGTGTAATGATATATTGAAGTACCATCGCTTGAATACAGTAACCCTAAGAATAAAATTAGCAGATCACGAAAAGTTAATGTAGACTGCCAATTAATATCTCGAGAAACACATGACTGAAAAATGATATTCTAGAAGAAAACAGAAAAAGTAGACAGCAAAAATTCAACACAGTCATAAGCGGACCTATATCTGATGCTTAATTAGCACACTGAAAAAGAAAACGACGCTCAAGCTTATGTGCCAGACAGAAATGTGTCTGTGCTGTTCTTGAATGCTCTCGTGAATAGAATTTATGAGGTGTTGGTAATAGAAATCGAGAAACTGGTATGTTAATTTTTGTATTCCATAATTTGTATGAATGTTATCTTTTTGATAAGTTGTATGCTGGATGTTATACAGGAATTATCTACAGATATATCACTCTAAGAACAATGATGTATTATGTTTCATTTGTGAGCATATAGCTCTGCGTAGTTTTTATGCAAAATATTTGCGACAATCAAGAATCGTTGATTTTTAAATAATGGGGCCGAGTGTGCTAAGCACATGACATTTGTTATTTAGCGCAAAACTTTTTTATGTAACAATAGTTGGTACTCGAAACTTCTTTATGTGGTGGCACGCTAGACAAGAAGACAGTATTCCAGACAGGAGTGTACTAAAGCATAATAATACTGCTTTTTACCGAAATTGGTACAGATCTTCAAATTTGTGACTCCGATCGTTCTTGAGATAATTGTTCGTATTTTTGCAAAATCTGCCGACCTAGGAACTTATGCGATTTAACGCGTTGGATTTGTTTATAGAAATGAATCAGAGTTTGAAATAGATTTAAGTTTTTGTCGGAACAGAATATATTTCGTTCTGTTCGTGTTCACTGATAATTCTGCTACGTGAAGCCTTCCTTATAGGCTGTCTAGGCACTTATACGCCTGTGTCTCAATATATCCGGCATTTCTGCCATCAGCATGCAGGAGTATTCCTGAGGTTAATGGAATATTTACAATATCTTTAATGTAGAACAGAAATAATAACGCCCCAGTATAGACCCTTGTGTTATCCAGTATAAGATAAAACCAGTATCGGAATGCGCTTGGTTCAAAGCTGTATACTTGGATCTCTCAGTTATCTCTTAGTTGTGTCTAGCGCAACCCCTCTAATTCAGTAGGTGGGCAACCTTTGCAGTGAGATTTCATGTTTAATAGAGTCAAAAGCTTTTTGAAATAAAAAATAATCCGAATGCGATTAAGTCATCGACTGTTTTATCTAATATTTCGCAAGGCCATTTCCTCTGATTTACATATTTGAAAAACAAAATTCTTCTACGACATCATTTTGTTGACAGTGTTTTAGAATACGTGTAATTATAAGCTGTTATACTATTTTTGCAAAATTGGCAGAACACAAATAGTTCTGGAATATTTTTAGACTAAGTTTATGATGTCCTTAATGAATTACAGCTACCTGCACATTACTGAATTTATCAGAAAGGAACAGTAATTAGAATCATAGTGCATATACGTTATAGTGGGAGGTTGATAATGCGGGCTACTGACCTAATGGGTCGCACTTTCGAATGATCCACTCGGGAGGCACTACTGTTACTTAGCTTTCGTAGTAAGGTATACATTTCTCTTTCTTTAGTTGCTGTATTACAAACTTAACCGACTATAACCATCGTCATGTAGAATTTGCAGCCAAGGCTATAACTGCTCGTGCCATTGGTATTAAGTGTTTCAACATTTAAGAAATGGTCATTAAATTTCATCGCTAGTATGGTTTCAGAATGGGATATGATTGCTACGCTAAATTCTTGGAGGTCTCTCCTATGACTCTGAACTTTACGCAATTAAACGTCTGCCATGTTAATATTCCTTGGCTTGTGAGCGCTACATGCAAACTTGGGTAGGTAATAATTATTACGTGCTTTTTAGTGTCATATTGCCGATTGTTTCTCTGCTTCTTGAATCAAATTATTTAGCCAAGAATTGTAGTTTTGATAAATAGTAAAACGTCTGTCACGTTTTTTTACTTTATTTAAAAGTGGCCTACAATTTTGGGGTCTTCTGCCCTTTTAACTTTACTTAAATTTTGTTCCTGCAAAATGATTCTCTATAAATGTTTAGAATTTTCCTATCAATAAATAGCACTTTTTCCTTTGACTGGATCCTCTGAGCAGTATACAGGAGGCCAAATTGTCTCTGCTGTTTGTATTTCAAAACTTGAATCTTTTCTTTAAAGGCGCTAGGAATGGGGCTCTCAGTATAGAGCTTTTTCAGTTTTAGCCTCGCACACAGCACGCCGAACACCGCCATGTTCCTTTCCTCCTCTGGCTGGCTCGGAAATGCGGTATGCGTGCGTCCTGTGCGTCCTCTGCGGTTCTCCATGTTTACTGTATGCAGTTGTTTAGCTGTAGTAGCGCGATATCGGTGTATGTGCGATGAAAGCTGCAACGAGGTTTTCAGGAAACCACTGCGCACTCCTCGGCTGTGCAAATAAGTATAGGAAGCGAAGGCTGCTTGAAGCGGTCCAGTTTGAAGGACGCAGACAACCAATGTGGCAGTGCGGTTGCGGGCTGTTTCCGCTACACATGTTTCCGCAAAAAGAACAGCGGCGACTTCGGCTCGCAAGTGTAAATAGGAAGGATTTCTGTTCTTCCCGATCGGCCCGAGTGTGTTCTGAGCATTTCTTTGCTGGAAAACCAAGTGATGAAAACCTTACTCCAATGTCTAACTTTGTATATCAACGAAATGTGCGTAGCAAAATCGATCTACTCAGCTTTCGTTTTGTGCAGGTGGTAAGCCTGATGCCTGACTTTTATTTAGGTTAAAGTGGGTCGCATCATGAAGACAGACTACTTTCCGCTGCGTTGTAAAGACAGACTATTTCCGACGAAGAACAGAAAGTGGTGTGTTTCAACGCATTGAGGCTGCCCGGGTACAATCATGTTTGTGCATAGTCACAGAACTGTTTGTTCTGCCTTACAAAACTATGTTTTGACTCACATCGGCTCTCATACTGAAGATTACAGTGTCAGCGTGAAGTTATAGGTTGAATTCAATCCACTACCGTTTTACTAGTCCCACCTGGCAATGCTCGACTATCTACATTCTCGCTGACATTTTCTTTTGGGACAAAACTTTGTAAGGCTGACCTACTTGGCGATCACCTGCATGATTTGGTTTTATTTTTCGGGTTTCAAGTCCCAAAGCGACTCGGGCTATGTGGGACGCTGTAGTTGTGCGCTTTAGATAATTTCGGCCACCTAGTGTTTTTTAACGCGTGAACAGCATTTCGCCTCCATGGAATGCGAACACAACGGCCGGATTCGAACCCGCATTTTTCGGGCCAGCAGTTGCTCAGAGCACCATAAGCAGCGAGCCAACGCGGCGGGTATGCGCCACTACACGCCTGGAGCACAGTAGCAGAGGGCCTCGCTTTTTATTGACAGAATGAATGAACAGCGCTAAAGACGTGTACCAACTAGCCCGAATGACTCTTTTATTAACACTAGCCCCCATTATTTCTTGAAGGTAGACGTTATTGAGCACAGTTTCAATGTGTTTTGTCATTTTTTGTAACATATTCCGTAAATTCAATTGTGCAGCCTTCATGATTCGAACATAGTGTGCTTTGCTGTTACTCTTCTTGAACTAGTGAATACCAAGCACTGCTTTCTGCTAACCTACACACTATGTGCCATTCTGGTAGACCTGCGACAACCTGCTCGCGTGCACACATCAGTACATATGCACTGCCAAAAGTGAGACTGACCTTATTTAAATACACATATCTGCGGCAACATTGTCATGTTTATACACCCGCAGTTCGACATCATTGATGCGACCACTACTTGCCTGCCTTCATGTGGAGCTGTTTCCCCTTGAACGAGCAGCTGTGATGTAACACTGTATTCTGTAGCCACGGTGGCCGCGTCATGATGGTCAGAATAGCCTGCTGACATGCACGTGTCAGTTATTTTCTTTTGTTAAATGGCGACAGGATTTTGTATGTTCTGAACTGCTTTCTTGCAGATTCCCGCTGTTTGAATAAATCTTTTTCACTCGTAAGTACATCTGCCTATACATTTCCAGTGTGAGACGACAGCTGCGCCCACAACAGAACTACCGGAGTGTGTATATACCCCGCCTTGCACAGTCAGCAGTGATGACGCCTGCAGCTCTTCCTGCATCCCTTAATTCCTCTTCATTGATGAACCCCATGGCAGACACAGAATTCTAGGCCCTGTGACTCAGAATAACCTGGCTACTTGCACGTATCGGTAACTTTCCGCTGTCGAATGATGGTTGCATTGTTAAACTCCTGAACTGTTGCCTTATACTCTTGCACTGAGTAACTAAACTTTTCGCTCTACACTTGCATCAACTGTTATGCACTTCCAGTGTGCCAACACAGCTGTGGCAACAGCAGGACTACTAGAGTGCGGAAACACATTCCTTTCCACATGGAAGAGTCATTATGTATGTAGCACTATTCCTTTGTGATGTTTCCGAGTTGCATACAGCATACTGAGCTCTGTGACTGCATAACCTGCTGGCTCGAATGCATCATTAAATTTCCACTGCCATGTAGTGGCTGTCTTGATTATTTCGAAACGCTGGCCTAATGGCATTTTAAAGAATTAACTCACTTTTAATATGCTTTTTTTGTAAACATGATTTTCTCATTCCGCTTGTATTGCAACACCACAGTTGTGACCGTAGCAGGAGTCCCAGAGCGCGCAGCTCCTGCCCCTAGGACAAGCAGCAATTATGTATGTAGCACTCTTTTATCATTATTAAACCGCAAGCCTTCACATGGCCTCCCACGTGTAGAACATTCTCTGATTTTCCATAACCTGGTGGCATTCATGCCAAAATTTGTCATCAGCACGTGATCGCGGCAATGTTGCCGTTTTGAAGAAAAAACAGTTTACTGTGTGACAGGTCTCTTGCATCCGCTCCTGATTTGTTTTGATGTCATGTTTGTGTTATTAAAATATACTTTCACTAGAACACCATGGGTGGCTAGACAAATGCAGTACCACAACAAGAAATTCATGGCCTGCTGTGCCGGAACAGTTCTGCGTAATCGTCATGCCACTGATCACTGCCGGAACGCAGACTGACGAAGAATATGTGAGCACAACATCTTTTAAATAGCGCTGCTCACCTTAATACATATACTCCTACACAGGTACAAATTTATCTGAGGGTATGATTTCTCCTTCATTAATATGGAGATGGTACACAACCTAAAACAGCCACCGTTTTATGCAGTTCTGACAAGACCAACAAGACCAAGATGCATGCGGCTTTAATGTATTATTCCAGGTTTTGGCACATTTGCGGTGTGCTTTTCTACCATCCTTGTTCTTGTGCGTGAGGTATGAATTTTTTTCTGCAGCTGGGGATAATAATTTTCTGCTCATGTCACTGTGTGCTTCTCAAGACAAACTGATCTAGTTTTCAGCAGATTTTGTTCTTTTTCAAATATGAAAACAAGATGCAGTTACAGAGTGGGAGGACAGGACTGTTACAGACCATACGCATGGCTTGTCATACTGGTCAAGCTCCCGACGTACCTCTGTGAGATCAGAAATGTCAGCATCCGAAATATTGTTTATATCGAGGTTACGGCGGCTCTATTCAAGATGATTCTTTCTGGCCTTCAGCAAAGCTTGCTGCCATGCACGTATCTCTTGTTGGAGGATCACCTCCTATCTCTTATGCGTCTTCGGGTCGGCCTTTTGTACTATTACCTTGCATGCAGGTATTTCAATTCTGCATCATGTGTCTGCAGAATATTCAACCCTGTGCTTGAGTTTCTGCGCATAATGATGACATATTTTGTGAAGTGACTGCCAAAACCTCGGGTACTAAGCAGCATGCCTAAGTCATTCATCGAAAATTGCTATGGAAACACCCACTGCATCCTTGGCTGTATTGAAGTCTCATTCCAAAGGCGAAGAAAGGAAAAGGCTAGGGCACAAAGTTACAGCCAATACAAAGCCCGAAACACAATTAAGTTCATGATTGTGATTGCACCGAATGTGCATATTATGTTAGTTTCTAGACCTTATGGGGGACGTGCGTCTGACAAGTTTATTGCGATGGACTGCAGAATATTGGAATATTTTGTCGCTGGTGATGAAATAATAGCAGATAAGGGTTTCACATTGGACCCGTACTTGGAGGTGCAGGGAGTCAAGATCAACATAGCAGCTTTCGCTAAAGGTGAATGGAACATCATTGCTTGCTTTATCAGTAGAAACGACAATTTTCATTCAAAAAAGTGAATAAAATGCAAACGTAGGTGGAGTACAAACAGCCACTTGCTTTTTTTGTCAATACCATGGGTGCACTATATAATTTTATATCACTGAGGTGTCTTTTATGAACATTTAAAAGAGTAAAATTCTCTTCAAACTGTTGAAGTAACAGTGCCTTTTAACAGTTGACCTGAATATTGACAAATGCAAATCTTGAGGCAGCCGTTGTTAGCCGCCAAAAGTTGAAAGCTATACATCTATAAACTAGGCAATTGTCGTTGCTTTTGGCTAGGCTGTAAATGTAACGTAATGTGCACATGCAATTTTTCTATATTTCAGAAAAAGAGCAATTTTTTGAAGGTGAGGTAAGAACAACATGATGGATCGCATCAGTGAGAATTAACGTCGAAAGGGCCATTAATAAAATCAAGAACTAGAGGATCTTCATGTCCGGCCGGAACATTAGGTGCAAAAAAAGACTAATTACATGATGGTCTTTGTTCGTCCAGGACTGTAATTTTGAGGCACATCTGTATGCCGACACCAGATAGCACGCATGAAAAAGTAAATTAATGAGCAGATACGTGCTGACTTCGAACTTAAATAAAATGCTACATTCAAAGTAACTGGCTTTTTTGCAACACTGTCGTCATAATAAGCCAAATTATATCCATTTCGAAACAAAGGTCTCCCGTAACTCTCCATTTATCCCAGCTTTAGACCACCTAATGCTGCTGGCTTACAGATTGCAGCGTTCTCATGGTTTGCAGTGCCCTGGTATGCCTCAACTACAAGTGATAGAACAAAGTTCTTCCTACATGACTTGCACCACCACACCAGTGTTTTCCGCTGAATTCACTGCTATTCATGACAGGTTTATCTTTGGATTGCTGTCTTTGTGCTAGCATGATACAATGCACTCATATCTGCATTGGATGCACAAATGAAAATCATGACACCTGCTTGATAGCCCATTAATTGTTTAGTGCAAGTGCCATTCATGGTCTTAGTGCTGTCACTGCCACCAACCATTTGGTGGACTACCATTATAGCCCTACTTTGTCACGTGAAATACCCGACTAGCCAACGGTTTAATGTTATCCACATAAGAGTGCCTTTCCATGAGTATGTGCTTCTGTGTAGGTCAGACCACTGTGTCTGGTTCACTCGCAAAGAGGAGGTTGTGTTGCAGAGGTATAAGTTGGAGGCACAGTCATGCTTCACTCTGCTCACCATGATGACGTCCCCACGACAGCACTTCTGGCTCACAGCAGGCATGTACTTGATATGACACCTGTACTGCTGCATTGCAGGTCTTTGTTATTTTGTTGGAAAACCAGGAAAGGATTATGTCAGGCTCATTAAGGAATTCCACAGTGTGCTACAATATTAATGCGGCCCTGTCATTGCTGCATTCGCACAAGGTTGAATTATGTCAAACTAGACATTAACTGGTACTGCATGATGCAGAAGAGTAAAAAAAGACTGCTCACCAGGAATAATCACCAACCCCTGATATGAGCATTCCCTGTAAAACTCTGCCAGTTCACCGGCATTCGCACAGTAGTCTGGAGCAGATAGCAGGTTTCTTGGCGATGGTTTGTCATCAATAGTTCTTCTTTGGGCCTTAAAATTGATGTTCACGAGGGGTGCTGGATCCATATAGCATTTGGTGCCTGTGTTCCATGCAGCACATCTGTCGGTGCATGATTCTCCAGTTAGGCCGCCGACACTGCATGGTCTATCTTTTAGAGCAATGCTATTGCATGGCTGAACAATTTTCCTCTTCCAGCCATGCACGCGCAAGTTTACTACTTCCCCTGATTTTTTGCAACACACCCACGCGTCATGAATTGTTCTTACCCACCGGAATGCTTGCACTTGGCATTTCAGAACGGCAGTGCAATCATCAATTTCATTCAGAAGAACTCTGCCAACCCATCCACTGTGCTGACACGTGTAAGATCCCAAGCTGCGGAATAAAATCTTTCCTTTTAGGTCACATGCCCTTTGTTCCACCAGGTGATACACAATATGTGGCATCTGAACTTGTGGCCCATTCTTCATGTCGTCGAGCCACTCTTCAATTGTGCTCGCTTGCTTATACTCTTTGCTTCGCACAAAACAGCGACGGCACAAAATATTGAAGCGAGATAAATTTACAACACTTCAGGCGCATACACTCAGTCAAAGTAGTCCCAAGCGTTTTTCTGGAGTGATGATTAAATAGTGTGGAAATGTTGCCTGTCTTGCGTGAGTGCTCCACACAAGTATTTTTCAGGAAACAAGAATTACTTATTGGGCACAGCCTAAACCAATGCATTACATTGTAAAGGTCACATTTGTACAATTATAACAAGTAAGAAAATTAGGAAACTATACTTAACAATAAACAGGTCGACTTAGTGTGAGCTATTGGCATTTTGTCTATTCTTGCTAGTAAAGCTCGACGTCTTACTGTCATATAATCCTTACCCACGACATCCTACTGCTGATGTCGCTAAGACGTTTGTCATCTGTGACGCCTGCGGAAACAAACCATAAGTAATAATTTGGGGAAATGGTGCAGCAGTACTGCAGGTTATGCAAAACAATTCTGTTATAACTGCCGACACTGGCGACTGATTACTTAAAGACAACGGCACTAAATATAACTATTTGACAGTACTTGAAGCCATGATGCATTGCACAAATGCAACCGGTGTTTGCTCGCCGTAAATATGCGATACACCAGCAGTGTCCGCCTTGCATCGCGACACCTCATGCTTCGACCAAATACCACTTTCAACTGGCGCCATAATTCAAAGCGCCGTTTGTTAAAAAAAATGAGCCTATTAGGGACGTGAAATCAGCAGGCATGCAGTGCCCACACGACCTCACGCATGCGCTTTCTCACTCTTTCCGCTTTATGCACCGGCCGCACCTGAGACGGAGCAACCACTTGTGCTCCTCAGGTACCGTCACAGCAAGTGCACCAGTTTAGAGTGTTTAAATTACATCGCGTTCAAAGGGCAGATGTCTCTCTACTACATCTTTTTCCGATCTTAGTGAATTGTCAGACGACGCGAAGCGCCGCATCCGGGTTCCTCTGTTCCTGCGACACATTGCTTCAACGCGTGGCGCCGACGGATGCACTAGTGGTCCGAAGAGCGCGGCCACACACTCGCATGTTAAGCCTAGCAGTGGACCACTCTACATCTCCACACTTCACCAGCTATTTCCTGTTAGTATGAAGTAATCAAGAAATTATCCAAGAACGCGGAACAGAATTATGTGCACTTATGCGCTCAAGTGGTGCTTTCTCCATGTAGCACTACACAAAGTACAGTTCTTCAGGACAACGCAGAGGGCAAATGTAGTGAAAGGAGCGGCGGAACGCAGTTGCAATCAGTTCGCGTCTTTGGCGCAACGCAGAGCAGACCGCTTGAGCGATTGACAGCAACACTGCTGTTAGCGCGGACCGGAACGGTTTTTCTTTAATAATTATAACTACAACATAGAAGCGCTGAGCAAGTTTCGTGCTAGCATTGGTAAATGTCGCCATTATAGATTCCAGAAAGCCGTTAAATGAATGGCGAACACTTACGTAGAAGCGCAAGCAGGATCGGTACACTAACCTCCAATGTAGAATTTCGGCACAACTTGCAGGGAATTGACCGCGTCGCCGATCGCCGACTTTGCTGGTCATTATAATGCAAAAATCTGCACTCAGATAAGGCTTAACTGAGCGGAGTCTACTCGGTTCTTGTATTGCAGCGGGGGCCATCCAAGCCAACATGGCGGAGAAATCGACCAGACGCAAGACGGCGCTGTTGTCGAAAGATGGCCGCGCGCTCCCGAAAATGGTCTGTAAAGAGAGGGAATGATGAACGGAGAGGCAGGAAGGGTAACTAGGCGACGGCCAGTATGCGACCCTACACATGGGACGGGGTACGAAGAGAGAGATAGTAAGTGGAGAGTGGAAGGTAGACGACTTTTTCTCTTGCTCGTAGTCCGTGACAAACAGGACACACCGGGCACACACTGTAAAATTACGGCCTTCAACTCAATCCTGAGCGTTTTGAGAATTTTGAAACCGCCTTCACAGCTGCCCTCTGAGAGGAGGGTTTATTCCAAGAACCCATAATCTTGGCCTGAATAATGGGGTCGAGGAAACTATGCGGTGGAGCGTTGCAGCCAGGAGGACACGCTCACGCTCAAACTGGGGGCTTTCACGAAGTATCTGCTTAATTGTTTCTTCGAGCCCGCGTTTCTCACATGCAGGAGAGTCTGCCATAGCGACTAAATGGGAAAGGCATTTGTAAACAGCACTCTCAGCCAGAAGAGACATAAAACCGTAGCATCGCAGCAGGAGGGGCCGGGCGGTAGGTGGAGTTGAATGTTTGAGGCGGTGTAAGCGGCATGCAGAGTTTTTAGGTTAATAGGGTGGAACTTTGGGCTTGTTGGTGCATCACTTTTGAATAAGACAGAGCGCATGAAGACAGGACAGTGCAGAGACAACACACAACGTGGCTGGACATGCACACTGGTTTCGTCGAGTGTGCATTTCAAATAAACCTGCAGTTGTCAGTTAGCGCTCGTCCTGTGTTGTCTCTGCACTGTCCTGTCTTCATGCGCTATGTCTTATTCAAAAGAGTTTCCAGGGTAGACCATGACACTGAAGTCTTGTTTCGTCCAAGCACTCGCAGACGTCTCGCTGCGTCGCCTCTCGTCAGTGGTATCCGGACAACGTTGGCACTGCCGTGGACTGGTGGAGCAGGAGTAAAGTTGTGCCATGAATAGGATATTAAAAAGCGGCGCTGAAAAAAAAAACAACATTATGAAGCACTAATGTTTTAAAATGTATTTAGAAGCTGAGTTGTATGCAATGACGCTGGAATATCCGCATCTTCACGCCTTTCCCTGTCCCGTCATGAGTTTTTGCACGCTCGGATCCTCAGCTACCTTCGCAGGCTGCCGACGAGCGCCGGAATTCTCCGGGGGTGGGAAGGGCTAAAAGCGGAGCGCCCTGAACCACGGGAATGGCCGCAGCCGTGGTAGCTGCGTGACATCTGAAATAGTTGGCGCGGTGCACCAATGATATCCCCTTGCTTGTGACGTCACTAGGAGGACATGACGTCGTGCGCTAGGTTTCGCGTGAAATCCCGGCACCACCGGTCGCCGCGAGGTGCGACAGCGCGAAATTTTAAAAGCGTATTGTAAGTTATCCTCTCGCTTTTGAGGTCTCGTACGTGGCATGAACGTTCGACGGCCTGTACTCTCCATAACGCAAGCATTTTATTGCCAACGTCGAACACACTTTACAGGGACCTTTTAATGACTGTTTACTCAGTGTGTTGACGTGATGTTCGCTCTGAGTGGTTTGTATGGTGTGTTAAAGAAAAAAAATTGTGGTCGATCTGAGCAACTGTGCCAGATGCGAATTTGGTGCGCTAGCAGTTCGGTTTTACTTTCGGTTCCTTTGTTCAGATCCAGTGTTCACGGATGGTGGTAGTTTGAATAGCGATAGTAGATTAATGTTCATACATGCGCAATAGGTCATTATCTCCCATTATAGATCGCTGGGACTCCTCCTACCGTTCCGGGCGCAGTGGTGCAGTAGCCGAGTGATGCGCCACTGTCCTTTTGAGGCAGGTGCTGCCATCGGTGGGATATGGGATCTGTGGCGATGAAGGTTGCTCTTCAGTAACTCCGGAGCTGACTCTCATGATTAAATGAGCTCTTGCCTGACAAGGTGGACAGGTTGCTAGGTATATGTTTATGCAACGCAAGCCAACAGCTACAAAAACCAAGTAGCATAGGTTTTTTTTCTTTAATTTGTGCTGTTGATCAAAGGACACTGGTAGTGAATATTTTACCGCTTAAAGGTAAGGGATTAGAACAGCGGAAGAAGCGTAGTTCGGATATCCTGGGTTCAGTTCTTCCCGGCGGCATGTGGTTGTTTTTGATCTGCTTTTCTATTAAATTATCCTTAAGAGAAATATTCACTAATGATGTGCATTGATCAAAAGCAAAAATTTAAAAAAATATCCCCTATGTTTCTTGGTTTCAGTGGCTGCTGGCTTCTGTCCTACCAGTCCCTCATTTCCCTTCACTTGTCTGCTTTATATATATATACACACACACACACACACACACACAGACACACACACATATATATATATATATATATATATATATATATATATATATATATATATATATATATATATATATGCATGCTTGGGCAGGCTGCCCAACACACGGTGCGCGGTTGAGCAACCTGACAATAAACCAGAGTCAGACAGACAAAAAACAAACAGAAAAACACACAACCCCTTAACGCCGGGAATGGCCAACCATCAATTTACAACGCGATATGCAGATGAAGCATGCAGTACAATTTCACTTTCTCTGCTTGAATTTTTTTTCCTAAGTTACACTCTGGGCGCTCAAATTTACTTTTGTCTACATTATTGATATACTCCTCATTACCAGCTTCAACATACATGAAGCGGTGGGTGTTGTGTTTTTCAAGTGATCCCGATGCTAGCCGTGAACGTAAAGAATAAAGTGAACTGAATGTTTCTCCACTCCGAGCGGTGTGTGTTGAAGCGCATTAATTAATTTTAAGCGAGGACCTGAGCTGCTTCACTATGGACGTGTTTCAATTCATACTGACCGCTATACCGCGGGCTATTTTCAGAGCTTTTCAGCATTATAGTGGGAGCGAGCTATGTATATCTAATATCCATTTTTCTGAAAAAGAAGCTTTCCTTGGAGGAATTGGAGCAAGTAGATAAAAAGTGGTGTTCTGGTACGTAGCCCCGACATCCCATGCCAACTCTGCCATGTTCCGCTTGGTACTGAGGAGCCAAGGGTCGACAATTCACGCACAATACTTGGTCGTTTGGCCCACACAATGAGAATCGTGATGGCCTGTTTAAAGCGAGGTCGTCAAAGGCATTTTGCTGCATTTTTTTGATTGTGATTTAAGAGAGTGCGGATGGAAAACAACAAATCTATTGCAGAGAGAAGTGGACATGAAGGAACAGTTACGACCTGGTGGTACAGATCATGTATTTGCAAGAATACTGCCTATGTCTTTCGCTGCGTAGAAATGACATTTTCTCCATGTTGGGACGACGTCACTTCCTCGTATGCTCGCGCCTAGAGCCGGAGCACTACATAGAAGAAGACCACTTGACCACTACGCAGAAGGCAAGACAATAGCGCATCTGCCTCCGAGAGCTGCAACAGAATTAGGAAGAAAAATTATTTGCAACAAAAGACTGTTTGGCTATTCCAGAGAACTGTGGTGTCTATTGCCTGGAATCAAGAAACGCATTATCGTTGCCGCAGAAAGACTTATGGCTGGTCGAAGTTAAGCTGCCCCACTTATTTCCGACGCAATGTCAGTTTACATTCCTCTAGACCATCATTTCAGTTCCACGTCCTAGCTTCAAGGATACAAAGCCATCATAGCTTTTATGTCGAACTGCTTTTCACAGATGACTCCAACACACTGCTAAATTGTATACGCAATAGCAGCTAAAAGAAAATTCAAAACACGCGTCGCAAAGTTGAAGCCCAAAAACATTCAACAAGACATTGAGACACGTTTTTTGCTTTAAGTATTGTTCCTCTGATAACTGCCCATTAGTTATTTGATCTAAGCCTGAAGCTGTTTCAGGAGGAAGCTGCGCTTTCTTTTGTATAAGCACTCGTCTAACTTATGCGGCAAAGATGTGAAAACGGTGAAAATTCTCAGATAATTTTGTTTAGGTGCTTGTTGATGTTTTCATAGAAACAGAAACTATATATATAACTGAAGCACGTAGATGGCATGAAGAAAAGAGACCACACATTCTGTGTGCGATTGAGTCCCACGTCTCGAGGCATGATCATGCTGTGGGGATAAGTTGCAAAGGACTCTGGGATGCCGAAGACCATTTGTTGCAGTCAGGTACCGAGGCCTGTTACATGATGGAAACTTCCTAGTGATGACCTTCTTAGATATATGAAAAGAAACAAGCGCACTGGGCATCAAGACATATGTCATGTTACAAAGCCGCGGCCAAATGATTCAGCGTGTCCTGAACAAACTCTGAGTTTCCCGCAGTGAACCCTCTTAGTTGACTGGTTAGGTATCGACGAGAACAGCGTAATACTGAGCCCGCCTAACCGTTTTGTGTCACAGTCCACGGCCAGCAATTTTTCGTCTAAGAGCACATTTACATAAAATGTGGTAAAGTGCTTCGGTTCGCTATGTCTCAAAAAATAATG
>JARKHS020006733.1:0-35000 GCA_030143305.2 Amblyomma americanum
AAACCCCCGCGCACTCACTGAATAAAAAAAAACTGCGTCGAGGCTGGGAATCGAACCAGGGTCTTTGGAGTTTTTCCTTATTGCATGGAAATAGTGCCGGACAATCAAGTCTGAGCACGCTTACGCCACAAAACACCAGGCCAGTTTACCCCTGCAATTACCTCTCCTTCCAAAACATCAAAAGTATAGGAGGCACACATATGCATCCAGATATGGGAGCCAGGTAGGCGGCTCTTTCAGGGCAGCAGATGCTCCCCGCACCAACGCACATTGTTCACGAAAAAAAAGATTTAGACGACCGTGATGATTCGGCCTGGCGGTCTATCATGCGGCTCTTCAAGAGACAAAACAATCCCCGCAACATAAATTGATCTTATGGCAAAGAAAATTTTATCTCCACAGGCAAAAAACGAATACTGTAGGGTGTGATGTCAATGTCCTTCCTAATTGTTCGTTGTGAAATGTCCCATAAGAATATAGCGTCGATGCACAGAATAAAGCAATGGTCAATTGTCTCTGGTGGATTTAAAAGGCGGATATTCACCGCCCATGGCTCAAGCATCTCCTTAGCATGAAGTCATGCCTTCACAGGGAGCGTAGATGTGTGCGATAAAAAGAAGAATGTTTTGCGGCAGAAGAAATACACATTCGCCTAACAAGTTTTAAAACACTGTTGTCAAGGTATTCCAGCAAAGGTTGCCGATATAGCACTACCGGGATTTTATTTGCAAAACTGCCCTGTGTGTCGAAGGTTTTTCACTGTGCGAGAAAGAAAGTGCAGGTGATGCGCAGAATACTTGCTACATTCGTAAGGCGTTCCCAATGGGAACCCATTCGTCTCAATAACCTATTTCTTTCTCTAGAGTCAGGTGGAATCGGCCTTGTTCCTTTATTCGCGCATCAGCTTGTTTCGCAATTTTTTTATTTTTGAAATCGTCAAACCAACCTTTTTTAGTAGCTGTGCTTATTAGGCGTCTCTGTGCTCATATTCCTTTTCTATTCCCACCGACGGGACACACTCGTGAGGGGCCTTTATGGGGATTCCTTAAGGAAGTTGCTCACAGCTTCAATTTATTCACGGTGCGCTTTTCTTTAGACTACCTGTATAGCTTCTCCAGAAGGCAGATGATTCACGTGCCTACAGAGTACTTGTTCCGCTATGACGGCTCAGGGTTTCTTCTGAATAAGGGCGCATCTGGTGAATCCATGCATTTCATATATTAACTCTTCTGATCCAGAAGTCGCCACGCTTTCGCTACGTATATCCTGGCCTAACAGAGCTAAGCCAACAGCAATTTTTTGCACCAGGGAAAATGGCTGTGTGTATTATGTTTCATCTCTTGTGTAGTTTCGATCTCATGCGAACGCCGTCCTTGCATGGCTTCGAACTGTGGCCGGGACAATGTTCTAAACGAAATAAATTAATTATGCGCTAGTAAGTACACAAAACAATCACGCTGATTTCAAATACTCCTCAACGACATGCCTGTTCTTGATGCTTCATTCTCCATGCAAAAAGAACTTTAGAGATCGATAGAAAGACAAGTATTAAGGACTTAGCGCCCTTTCCGCTGTTTTTTCTTTCCTTCCTAATACAACCTTGATCGATATGCACAGGCAATAGGTTGAAGTCTTAGAAGGACCACTATCCCGCGCATCAGACATACCGCGGAGAGGATCGTACTTGTGGGCTTGTTGATTTTCTAGCGGCCGACCAACTTTCGGTATTTTGTTAAACTTTGTTTAAAGGAATTCCCACAAGCCGCGCCTAACTGCCTGCAATTCCGTCTTGCCCTATGACGTTCCATTTAGTTGGCGCGCCAGGCTTCTTGAGCCATCTTCTTTCGTTAGCGCTACAGACGCCAATCTTTAAGACACTGCGGGCCCTGAGATGACGACTTCTAGTGGATACAGGCAGTGAACCGGCATAACCAGTTTTGATAATTGCAGTAGGCTTATCTTACATGTACGTACTATTCCAGACGTACTTTTGAGGGGCGCCGTTATAACGCCAGTGATAATAATTGGTTTTGGGGGAAAGGAAATGGCGCAGTATCTGTCTCATATATCGTTGGACACCTGAACAGCGCCGTTTGGGAAGGGATAAGGGAGGGAGTGAAAGAAGAAAGGAAGAAGGAGGTGCCGTAGTGGAGGGCTCCGGAATAATTTCGACCACCTGGGGATCTTTAACGTGCACTGACATCGCACAGCACATGGGCGCCTAAGCGTTTTTCCTCCATAAAAACGCAGCCGCCGCGGTCGGGTTCGAACCCGGGAACTGCGGGCCAGTAGTCGATCGCCCTAACCACTGAGCCATCGCGGAGGGTTAACGCCAGTGCGCTAAAACAGTTTTCGTGCATTATTTTCTTGAGCAGTAAGTATATCTCTTGTATGGAGATAGTGAGCGTTGAGAACTTTGCGTTCTTGTTAACTACAGAGGATACGCGATACACATGGCGCCATTTTTTCAAACATGAGCCCCGTCGCCTGTCAAACCACATATTTAGAAGCTCCATTTTTTTTGGCTCATCACAATTTTCTGGCGTCGACAGGTGGCGATATCCTAGCCAAAAATTGATACAAGTAAACGTGCAAGGACACTAATATTGGAGTAGAATGTGCTTCGCCTTCAATTATTAAAGTACCCGACTGCTGCACATCAAGATACCCTTTCTTCAGTCATTTTCGCTGACACAACGTGACGATTCTTATTAGTCGTTCCCAAAGCCTTACTCACAAGGGAGTTCCCTCAGATAGACTTCCATGTTGTGCTATTTATCGCGCAGTAATCTTGCACACGTCGCTTTTTGATGGAACTTTGAAGCGCTGCTAAGTCCCGAGATACCCCCATAAATGTCGCAGCTTTGTTACGATATTCAAGTCGGGGGTTCTGTTCCTAGCACGTAATCTACTGAATGCCATGAGAAATGTCTTAGCGGTAAGATCGAGGAATCGAGGACAAGTTGAAGATGGAGAGTTCTCACTGCGGCAAAAGTCACAAACTCAATATACACTATTACCGCGCAACTTCCTTTAGCGAAAATGGTTTCAGTAAACTCCACACCTGTAATCACAAAAGAACAAGTGTTTATACGGATAATTTTTATAGCGCGAGGGAATCTGTGGCCAAAGAGCGCCATGGCACAAGGTATTTTCTCTTCTACTCCAGGTGGGATTAAAGACCCATTTCTCAAGCATTTCATCCTAAATAAGCCGAGCATCAGATCAGAGGAAAGGACGAGTGTTATGAAATCTGTCACTTTGACGGGAAGCTGTCAGAGAGGTGGCGGCTTTCAGCCGGACCCACAATATGTCATGCATTTTGCCATGACGCACTGATACATTGGCGGGCTCCCATCAACCAAAACGTTCGCAATTCAGTGAGCCTGTCGGTGACCCCTCAGTGGCAAACATTGATGTGGGCGAGCAGCACTACAAGGCGCGTCGAGAGGTGGCCACCAGGTAGCAAGACAGGCGCTTTCTCGCTGCAGGTCGCCGCAGCATTCTGAAGACAAGTCCGTATCCAAACCATACCGTCGCCACAGATGAAAAAGAGGAGGTCTCGTATTTGAAGGCGAATGCATTTCTTGACTCATGAATGGCGTCACAGGAAGCAGTGGACAGGCGCTGTGGATGGAAATTCTGGACAGGAGCTGTGGACAGGGCCTACCTGACCAAACTGAATAAAAATGATGAAAAGTAAGCGCTGGAGCAGGTGAGAAGCCAACCTGTGCCTCCAGTATGCGAGACGGAAAGCTGCCACACCGCCACGACGGTCCATTGTTACTATTATTATTGAATGTAAATAGTGACGAAAATTACAATCTGAGCATGCTTATGCAACAACACACCAGGCTGTGCAATGAAAACCCCCCATGCCCCTCACGTCCCTACCTTCCCAAACATCAAGTCTGGGAGGCACACTCATGCATCTAGATAGGTAAGCCAGCTAGGCGGCTCTTCTAAGGCAGAATATACTGCCCGCACCAAAGCGCACTGCTCACGAAACCAATATTTTGACGACCGCGGTGATTTGGCGCGGCGGTCCAACGTACGGCTCTTCCAGAGACGAAATAGCCTGAGATTTTCACCCCAGGGAAAAAGGGAATACTGTAGGGAGTGATTTCTTTTGTAAGTTCTTCGAAGGCCTACGTAAGTGTGCACTGTAATATGTCCCAGAAGAACATAACTTAACTGCATAAAATAAAACAATCATCAGTCGTCTCTGGCGCCTTCCCCAGGAGACAATTCACTGTACATGGCACAAACATCTCCTTCCCATGAAGCTTTGCCTTCACAGGCAGCGTCGATGTGTGCAATTTTAAGTTTTTGCAGCAGAAGATATCCTGTAAATGGCACAAACATCTCCTTTGCATGAAGCCATGCCTTTACAGGCAGCGTTGATGTGTGCAGTTTAAATAAAGTTTTTGCAGCAGATTATATCCGCATTCTCCTTACACGTTTTAAAACACTGGTGTCAGGGAACTCCGGAAAAGGTTGCCGAACCAACAGTAGAACAAACAAATACTCTGTAAGTCCCTGAGCATAAAACGCGATTCTAATGAAAAGCGCACAGTGTGGAAGTTCAAGGTGTCAGCAACTTCCTTAAGCAATCCCCATAAGGGCCCCTCACGAGTGGGACCAGTCGTTGCAAATAAGAAAGGCAAATGAGCACTAAGAACTCTAAAAGCACCGATGCTACAAATAGTAATTTTCCGGGTTGAAAAATAGAAAACGCGATACAATCTGATGCACGAATAACAGAACAAGGCCTATTCCACCGGACTCTACAGAAAAAAATAGGATGTTACGACGCATAGTTCCCATTAGTGCCGCTATGCGAAGGTAGCGAATATTCTGTGCATCAACCGCACTTTCTTCCTCGCACAGTGGAGAACGTTCAGTGCCTACGAATGTTTTGCAAATAAAAAAATTGCAGACTTGAGCCCAAGCAAACACTGACAGCTCCCTACCCATCCAAGCCTAGGTATGTGGCCTCATGGAGATTATCTGTGAATCTCAGTAGGAGCGAATTTGTTGCAGAGGAATCCCTAGGTGCTGAAGGGCGCCGCAGTCCCAGCTTAAGGCACCAAAATGACAGCCTAGCACCTCAATAACCTAAACCAAATGTCTGGGATTATTCTGATTTAAGAGCCGCAGACGATCACTCACAAAACCGTTATGTCAAATATGATGCTCCAAGTGGACTCTTTGTCACAACACAAGAGGGCGACATCACCAGCATAAGCTAAATTCCTAATTTCACATTACCCCGTATAGTTGCGTCGTTCATAATATTGAGGCAAAGAGTTTCAAAGTATATGACAAACAACCAAGGCGATAACGAAAATCCTTGGCAAACAGATAATTTCAGTGGTAAATGCTTGGTTAGTTTTTATTTAATATTATCATTAGATATTACTCCTCAAAGCACGGTCTTATGCCCCTGAACTTAACATCTTCAATATTTGCATACTCTAAGATTGCAAAAAAGAAATCGTGATAAACTTTATCAAATCACTTGGCAAGGTAAATCTAATTAAGAGTTACTTGGCGGGTCTCATGTGTGTAATACTGAACAGCAATATTAATATGGATTTGGATGCTTAGGCCTCTTATACCGCAGAGCTGGTGTGAGCCTTTTAAGTAGCAATATCTAGAGGCGATTACAAACAACCTTGCAAAGATTTTGTAATTAGCATTACAGAGGGAAATTGAACGACATCCTTCAGCTGTTTCCAACCAATTTGTATCTGTGCTTTTTGGAATTAGTACAGTATGTCCGGTATTGAAAGTGAGGGTAAAAATCTCACGTCATAAGAAATCTGAAAAACTTCTATCAGAACAGGCAGAAGGAAAGTGAAAAATGTTTTATAGAACTCTCTAGTAACACCGTAGTGCCCAGAAATTCCACAGCTATCAGGTCAGAAACGGCAAATTTAATTTTGTCCAAAGTGATAGGTGCTGATCGCCGCTCATCTGTAGGTCGAGAAAATGCTCTCAATAAGCGACTGTAATCTGATCTCTCACTTTTGCCACCACAGCCCCCAAACAGTTTCTGAGAATATTCAAATAGAGCATGAATAATACCAGGAGCATCGCTGCATGTGCAAGCTCTATACTTAATTTTCAATATTTCTTTACCAACAGCAGTCTGCCTTTCATCACTCAGGGCCCGACGAGATGGCTGGTCATCCAGAAACATACGTGACCTAGACCTTATCAAGGCGCCCTTGTATCTTTTAAATTCAAACTGCTGATAATGCTTTTATGGCAGTGATATCTTCTACATAGTCACCTGGGTTAATCCTCTATAACTCTTGCAGCTTAAGCAATGTACCCCTGAGCTCAAGAAGCCAATGCCTTCACAAAAACGGGATTCTTGGTGAGGCTTCAATAGCCAGTTTTTTTTTCTTGTTTAAATAAGTGTCATTTCTGCGAAGCTAAGAGATCACCGCATGGCCATGTGTCCTTCAAGCAAGTAGATACAGCACGTTGGAAGATTTCATCTGACAGCAGAGAGCTACTCAACATCCACCTCTTCCGTCGAGGAGGGAGTATGCGCCGACTGTACCGCCCTATCTGAAGAGACACTATGCACTGATGAATATGGGCCGCACCCGGTTACTAAAAGCGCTAGCTAGCATACCTGCTGAAACGTCAATCTTGTCAAGCCGACCACTAGAGGAGTACTGAAAATGAGCAAAATGAATATTATCGCTCTTGTCCAACATTCCGAAGGTTGTACTCGCATGCCAAAAATGTAAGTAAAGCAGCACTAGGGTCACAACGCTTACTTTACACTGCTCGGTCTCCATTCCTAAAAACACGATTTAAATCACCCTACAGTAAAATTTTGCGAGCTATGCCTGAATTGTCAACTAATTACAGAAAAAAATCTATCGCGAAGCTCTACACGGGCGTAAACACAAACAATTCGCTAGGGTACAAACGAAATTGCGAGGTCACAGCATATAAATCGCCCATCATCCTCTAAGCAATATGACACGGCAGTAATTCGCAGTGAGTTGGCCAAAAATAGCATGCACCCTCCGGACAAGGCTCTCAAGTGACCAAAGATAACATTGAATGCCGGAAAAAAAAGGCTCGAGAGTAGCTTTAGTCTCCTCATCAAAGGACTGGTTTTGTTCGTGGATGACTGCTATGCTCACAACCATTTCCTTTAAAGGATGCTGTAACAGATGTTGCCTTCGGCGGTTATACGCAAACCAATAACGCTAAGGATAGCGACCTGAAATGCTGCGACACTCCCCATTTTTGGTGCTTGTCGTATTCAACTCCATTCCCTGTACTGGGGTGGCCCGCTTGCAATTCGGCAGCCAGTATGGCAGACATTGCCCTTCGTTTTGAGGTTACCCTTCCCAATGCCACCCCACCGGGTGTCTTCTGCTCATCGGCACCTAAACACCTCCCCACTGAAGGAGGCTTCAAAGGTACGCTGCTGGCTATTGTATCTACCTAGACAGCCACGGTTTCGGCCCATGAAGCCCAGTAGACACGTCGCTCGCAACTACGCCTACAGCCGACGGAGCACCAAACACACTAGAGGCTTACACTCCAGTCGGCACACTGCGTCACCCCGGCGACGAAGGGGCATCACCGGCGAATCAGGCATGCCGCATATTCACTGGCTGCAGCGCCTCCACTCACTCTAAAGAAGGGTGTCCTGCTGTCGTGATGCCTGGGCGACAGATGGCTCCCGAGCAGTAAGCGCGGGACATGAAGTAGCAGGCCCAGGCAGACTTGGGTTCGGTGGCTTTGGGTCTGGAGACGGGGACCCCAGTTGGTTCGTACTTGCAGGCTGCCGCTTGCAGCTATTTTGTGCACAAACCTTTGGTCCCCCTTCTGTTCGAAGCTCACGACTCAGTTCACCGGACGTGTCTACAACATCTCACACATTCTTAATGAGTTTTGACACCACTTCATCCTCATGTCTAGTTACCCCTGTGTAACCTGTCAGCATAGTTCATGACAAAGTTATCTACGGTGTCCCCAAAGCGTCGAAATTGAGTGCACCGAGGCGTATGACACTGAAGCCGTACATGGTTCACCCGGCTTCAACGAAAACACAGCGGAGGCCTACCAGGGATCACACCTAAGGTCTGTACCCAGAACACATTGCCCGTGTGAAGAAATGTACTTGCTGACGTTCCGTCCTTGAGCGTGAGCGAGATTTCACGGTTCGCTGTTTCTATGGGGTCAATTCCGGGTCACCGGCAATTGTCACGCTCGATAGATTTACGGTTCGAAAAGGCTCCAAAGCATCCTCAATTCTCTAAATCTTCAAGGAATGTACTGAGGCGTACATGAGTAATTATAAGCTTATGAATTACAGATGTACGTTCCCAGTAAACTTCCTCCGTGCTTACAGTGTAGTCGTAGCGCCATCATGCAGCATCCCACTAAAACCCTCCATCGCAATGTACGGTGCTAGTCGAGCACATGGTGTGCGCTTGGCGAGATGGCGCAAGCGCATGAGGAGGAAGGATGCGCTGTAAGAGAAATGCTTTCGCATTACTGCACCTCAGCAGACTTAAGTGCACCCTCGGACCTGCCGCGGTGGCTCAGTGGTTAAGACTGAGCCGGAGTACCCATGTTCGAACCCGAACACGACGGCCGCATTTTCGATAGAGGCGAAGCGCAAAAGGCGGCCGTGTGCTATGCCTTGTCAGTGCACGTGAAAGATCCCCAGGTGGTCGAAACTTACCGGAGGCCTCCACTACCGCACCTCCCTCGTCCTTTCTTCTTTCACTCCCTTCTTTATTCCTTCTCTTAGGGCGCGCTTCGGGTTTCCACCGAGATATGTGAGACTACTAGTGCGTCATTTCCTTTCCTCAAAACCAAAACCGCCTTGTGGCCCCTGGTGTGTTTTCACAGAGGGCTATGACGCTGTAGAATTAAGCGGTCGCCTCCGGCAGCATTGCGACACAGCTTTCCCTATCTCAGGCTTGTGAGTTCTCAGCGTGTGTTTTCCTCATCCGGCTTGTGTAGGCCGCCAACTGCTCCTTGTCCTGGCGTACAGCTTGGTGTTTCGCGCTATTTTCGACTTTAACCACAAGAAGGAACTAAGCGTTTACTTCTCCAAGCCCTAATTTATTCAGAAACTTACAAGGTGTTATATCATATACTGTAGTGTACGTGAGTCATTTACCTTCACATCTACGCTAGTCCCGCCGCTGTGGCTCAGTCGTTATGGCACTCAGCTGCTGGCCCGAAAGATACGGATTCGATCGCGACTTCGGTGGTCGAATTTCGCTGGATTCGCAATTCTAGAGAGAGAAGGTTTATTGACGGGCAAGGCAGAGAGGTTGGCCTGAAAAATAAATATCTGGCCTGCTTCTCTGCTCTGGGGAACGGGAAAAGGAGAAAAAAGAGGATCACGATGAGAGATGATGATGGCAGGAGGCATATGAAATAAAACATAAAATAGCCAAACTTTCTAACATCACAAATGCGAGCCAAGGTCTGTGTCGCTTAAAAAGCCTAAAAGCGCTCGCGTTGCCTGTACAGTTTTCAAACAATCTGGTCTAGCGCCGAGGATCAAATCCTCCGAGAGTGGCCTTGTGTCCATAGACTTCAAAGCAGATGCGAGCATGAGCCTTTCACGTGCGTATGCTGGACACGCCACTAAAACGTGCTCTAATGTCTTTAGCACGCCACATGTGCTATAGTACGTGGAGTGCGCTTGTCCTATTAAGTGTAAGTATTTGCGCGTGAAGGCGACGTTTAAACGTAATCTATGGATTATTCATGCAATAGGGTGTGGTATTCCGCGAGAGGAACAGAAAGGGTCATCGCGGGATCTAGCCGTTTAAGGCGGATATGTCGAGTGTCTGGCAGGGCCGAGTACCTAGCCGTCGTAGTCCTCATTGATTCCGAAAGGAGACAAGTGGTGTCCGGTCTAGAGAACGGCACAGCTGTACGCAGGCCACTGCTGAAGGCGCTCCTTGCTGCAGCGTCAGCGGTCTTATATGCATCGAGTACGCAGTGTCCAGGGATCCACAGGAGCACTATACGCTGGCTTTTTTCCTGGGCCAATGACCGGAGACTAATGATATCCTGAGCCAGAGCTTGATAGGCGGCATGGCGTAGGAAGCATCCCAAACTTTGTACGCAGGTTTAAAGTCAGTGAAAATCCATTACTCCTGAGGCGGTTCTCCGCAGATGTGGCGAATCGCTTCCCAAAAGCCGGTAAGCTCTACAGCGATTGAAGTAGACTTGTGTCCTAAAATGAATCAGCGGGTCGTCTGCAGAGCGGGGATTACGAAAGCTGCTGTTGATGCCTTTGGTGACGCAGATCACGCAATTCTAGAGGCCCGAGTACTGTGCGATGTCTGTACACGTTAAAGAACCCCAGGTGGTAAAAATTTCCGCAGCCCTTCACTACTGCCCCCCTGATCACGCGAGTAGATTTGATACGTCAAACTCTCATGAACAATAAACCGAACAATCCACGCTAGTCGCTTGTCTCCTTATAGAGGTGAGGGCTTGTTGACCATGATGAATGCCGTTAATGTTCAGCCATTTTTCTGCCCGTAATTTTTAGCCATGTTGTTGCGCAGCGCCTAGAAAAAATAGAAGAGTGGCGTACAATGGCTTACATATCGTAGAATAGCCATGGCAAGAAATGCGAACAGAGCTAAGCATAGGCGCTTCACTGTTCGAATTCTTTTTCGTCACGCTATTCCTTCGGCAGAAGCAAAAAGAGGCTAGAGTCGTCCGTGGAACATTCTAGTACGCATCTAACGTCAATTTATTAGCACTCAGATAAAAGTTCAATGAAAAGAAATTCCAAAATAAGATCGCGTAGGCGCCGCGCTGTTCGCGTCTCTTTTCGTAGCGATAGTGCTATGACCTGAAGGAATTATAAAGGAAACGTAATGTGCACTATAGTAAACAAAATATTGAAAGGTTTACATCATCATCTACAAACAGTACGCCACATCTGAATAGAAAAACTGCAATATTCGTGGTCCTCAGCCATTGCTGAGCTGAGTAATGAAGAAGCTCTACTGGTTAAAATTTCCGTTTAGTAATATTATAGAGAGGTTATACCCGAACGCAGCAGCATATGACTTGACTGAGTCGTGCAGCCGACCATTCAGTGGCATGTATCACAGTAAACAAGTCTGTCATAATTATTTACACACCAGGGTCCAGGTAGTTACATAGCTTCCTCTATGCGGAGAAAAAGGAGGTATACACATTGCGCGGCTTGCCGACAAGATGTCGTTATCTCGAAGATGCAGCACTAAAACAGTTTCCGTCATACCTCTGGCGAAGGCTAACTTGGGCGACCAATTTGCGCTGGGCCACCTTTCATATGGGTACAGGCTAGCAATGCACACGACGCAGCAAGCTCCGCTCTGGCCGACTAGGCTGACTGTGTCTCCCTCGATTAGTATGCTAACATTAATTTTTTACAGTGCGTGGGGCCAGTTGGCAGCGACCACTAGGGCGCTTTTCTGCTTTAGAAAACTGCTTCTGCTACAGTGAATATGAAATACGTATACTGTTTTAGAGCATTACAGATTTCACTGCATGATGTTTAACTCTGTAGCTAAAGATTTAAATACAATTCCGGGCAAAACTGTAATGCTCTAAAGCAGTAAACGTATTTCTTATTCACTGAAGTGAAACCAGTTTTGTAAACCAGAAAACCGCCCTGGTGTTCGGTGTCACCGGCCCCACGCACATTTGTGTGAATGCCACGACGTGCCACCTTGGCAGAAGACAGGCGGTGATGCCACATATAAGTAGACGTCCTGGCTGATTAACGGTCGCTCCTTTCATTAATTAGTGCTCCAAGTACTCGTGAATGAGTCCACGCCACGTGCCCGAGCCATTGGTCCACCGTGGTTGCGGTAATAGACAGGAGTAGGAACACACCGATTCAACGTTTCCGCGGCTAGTTCACAGAGCACAGGACACAAATCAGCACCGGATCAGGTGCACACGCAGGCTAAGAAGCAATTCTTTATACTGCATACATGGGAATTGGTAACAGAAAGTAAAACTACACGTTTATTGTCATTTGAATATCTGAAAAACTTTTCCGTTCTATACCGCAAGACTTATTACTATGGATGTCATTAAAATTGGGCATTCGATGCATCCTACTTGAACTTTTAACGGATAACTTAATACACGTTTGTTACATAACGTGTATCAAATATTATGGATGCATATTTCAGCATCAAAGTAAGTCGATTTTCACAAGGCTTAACATTAGGATCACTTCTTTTACTCTTTTAAGCTAATAATATTGTCATTCTATCGAATTCTCATTATCTATGAGAATGATTGGGATTCATTGTGTACAACTGGTTAGTTAAGCACACGAGTCATGTGTGAGCCACAGCATGCATTTCCTCTCCAACTGGCTCTATAAAAAAATCTTGCTAATAAGCAAAATGATTATTCTTGCATATCATTTCCCGGCAAAGACATTTAAGCTCCTTACGTAGAATCGACATTTGAGCTAGTTGGTATAGCATCATGGAAAAATATATAACGCACACTCAAGACAACGGACAAGGAACACCAAACAACCTAAGCGCTTACTCACAACTGCGCGCTTATTCAAGAAAGACACAAAAAGAGAGAAAACCACGAACAAAACAAAAGCCTTCACGTAGGCACATGAGGACAAGTATTCATGCAGGCGCGTCAAGATAAGAAAACTCCTTTGCATGCAGAACCGCCATGGCGTTGGCAACACACGTGTGCTCATTCTTACGGATGTCATAGGCCTCTGAATCCTCTCTGGTTTGCTGATTAGGGTGTCGAAACAAGATTTCGATTTCATCAAGCAAAGGCTTGCAACCACTTCTTTTCAAACACTGCTTAGCAAGATTGGATGAAAGCGTCTTTTTGAAGGACAAAAAATGCTCTTGCAGGTGCACATTAAGGCACCGGCCAGTTTGACTAATATAGGTCCGACCACAAGAGAAGGGAATGTAATACACCACTCCTTTTGCACATCTGACATAGCGGTTCCCATGGCGCACGGTGCACCGCTTCCTTTTATCACGTACCCCGCTGCTAGAGCGCGCGACACCCTTGACGCAAACACAACTGACTTTTTGAGTGGCAGTAAACAGAACATTAACACCACATCTTTTACCTACAGTTTTTAGTTTATGAGAAAACCGATTATCATATAAAATAACTGCAAGATATATTTTTTCACTTCCTCTGAACCCGTAGGAAGTGACCTATTGCTTTTTTTGTTTTTTGAGCACCTTGCTAGGTGCTAGAGACAATACATCATCTGGAAACCCAGCCAATCTTACTCTGTTCACTTGCTCACAGAAGCTATCTTTCATTGCGTGAAGGCACGACTTGAGCAAAGACGATTATAAGCTGACGACCGCAATGCCAAACTTCATAATTTTCGAATGACATAACTTAAAATTTAAGAGAGGTTTCACTTACTACGAAGAGAACATCTAGCGGATGTGATCCACCATAAAACGAAGTGTAATGGCAAGACACTGCAAGCAATCATTTGTAGGCGTTTCGAAGCTAAACAGCCGAACACACTAATATTATTTAAAAGTATCAATAATGTCCACCACCCTATTTTTAAATTCATGTCTGTCAACCAACAACAGATAATCATCGACATACTTGAAAATCTTTTTTGAAAGGCCACTCAGATTCTTTTCAATACAACTGTCAACTAGAGATAGGAAGATATCACTGAGGACGGGAGATACTTTGGATCTGACACATACGCTGGTCTTTTGAAGAAACAAATCCCATTACAGGCAACAAAAGTGGAAGCAAGATAAAACGATAGCTTTTCTAAAAACGAAGAAACCGAAACACCACAGGCATTAACAAAACGTTGTTAACCGTTATCATCAGTAATGCACTCACTAACAAATTTCATCAGATTGTCATGTGGCAGCGAGTAGAAGAGATCCTTAGCATCAATACTGAATGCAGACGCTCCTTTAGGATTGTGATTCCTGAGGTAGTCCACAACCGACAAAAAATTCGGCTTCTGATATGTGTCTACTAAGGTAAGACCTTATAAGTGCTTTTGCAGGAAGAATGAAACGACATGTTGCCAAGTCGACAAGAGCATGGAAGTGTATGCCGTCCTTATAAGTTCTGGCAGAAAAGAAGACTTCGAGCCATAGGCCTTTTTCACGCTAGAGCGCAAATGCTCTAACTTTAAACGTGACCAAAGTTCCAGAGCATGTTCCTTTACCTGTGTAGCTATGCTCTGAATAAATGTTTTTCCCTCCTCCTGACTTTAACAGGTCTAAAATTTCCTTCCATTGCCCTATCGGCCTTTTTCTTGAATAAGTGCTCGGGTAACACAACGAAGCACTCCTTTTTGTCGAAAAACAACTACCCCCTGCTCACTGGATGTCAAAAAATCTAAAAAAGGCTTCAAGCAACGTTTGCTCTTTATCGCACCCCCAGTTCTTTTCATCGCTACTACACATTTCACAATGCACCTGGAAAGTTCCTCCTCAGGAACTTACCTCAAAATGCCTCTTGAAGTTGAAACCTTTTTTACGTTACGAAGGTTTGGCTGTAGGCAAAACTTCGGTGCGAGCATCAATACCTTGCGATGAACATCCGGGGGATGGCCTCCTCCTAGAACGAGCACTTTCCCTCCAGGCGGTGAAGTTTTTTTTCCTGTCATGCATCCATGGGCGAGCAGCGTTCCAGAAGTCGATATGCTTGTCTGCCAGGCTGCACCACTCGCGATAATGTCTGCGATGGCGCGTAATCTACCCGCAGGCCACACGAAAGCAATCCTCGTAAAAGCGGGAATGGCGCCACCATTCTGGAGAAAGAATGCAGCACATAATAATAATATTAATTGGTTTTGGGGGGAAAGGAAATGGCGCAGTATCTGTTTCATATATCGTTGGACACCTTAACCGCGCCGTAAGGGAGGGAATAAAGGAGGGAGTGAAAAAAGGCAGGAAGAAGAGGTGCCGTAGTGGAGGGCTCCGGAATAATTTCGTCCACAAGGGGATCTTTAACGTGCACTGACATCGCGCAGCACAAGGGCGCCTTAGCGTTTTTCCTCCATAAAAACGCAGCCGCCGCGGTCGGGTTCGAACCCGGCAACTCCGGATCAGTAGCCGAGCGCCCTAACCACTGCGCCACCGCGGCGGGTTGCAGCACATGCTGCGGCTATGGTTCTTGGACAGCCCACCACACAAAAGTTGCAGTTCCAAAGGACAAATTCCACGCTTGGCATGCCAGGAGGCCAAGCGCGCCTTGTGCACACAGTTATTAGAGCAGCCAGGGTTGTGAGATCAGTAGGAAGAGGATTGACACTTACACAAGAGCTCAGGGTCCTAGATATTAATGAAGTAGAATCGACATTTGGCTAATTGGTATAGCATATTAGTACGCTTATATATTATATCACCCGACCACCGTTGCTTGCACACTGGTCGTCGTTTTTACGATAGGGCCCGTTCTCACCCCCCCCACCCCCCCCCCCCCCCGCTCCGACCATTTTGTCATCCTCCCCGGGGTGCAGCATCCGCCAGCCATGGCGCTCATTTTTCTGACTTCCGGTCTCCGCCTTCAGGGCAGCCTCCTTCACACTCAGCTGATTTTGCAACCGACGGTCTTCGAACAAGTCTTCTCCGCGGCCCTGGTTCCAGCAGCGTCTTCAGCGGCACTTCACACTACCCCCTGCGGCTATCTAGCTGCACTGTGGCCGTGGTGCTGGCCTCGATCCCCCCCCCCCCCCCGCGTCCTTTTCTCAGCAGCGGTCACAAAAGTGCCCGTGTGTTGTTCCATTGCATCTCTCGACAATGGCTGCGCGATGTGAGTGCACGTTAAAAATGCCCAGGTTTTTAACTTAATCAGCGGACCACCACAATGGTGCCGCTTTCTTCTTTAGCTCGATTCTCATCCCTGCCCTCAAGGCGCGATTAATGTGTCCGCCGATGTGTAACAGAGTTATGTGCCCTTTCCTTTTCTCAAGCACCAGTTTCCGGCAGTATTTCGGACCAGATCAAGGTTTCAGTTTTCATCGCTGGCACTATTATATTGCAATGTTGGCTGGGCCTGGGAGGACTGTTAAGTATGCGCGCCCTCTGCACCCCGTTCGGTTTCACGCACGCACCAGGCCATTTGTTTCGGATCTCCAGAAAACAACTTCTCGGAATGTTCTCCCGCCCCGCCGCGGTGGCTCAGTGGTTAGGGCGCTCGACTACTGATCCGGAGTTCCCGGGTTCGAACCTGACCGCGGCGGCTGCGTTTTTATGGAGGAAAAACGCTAAGGCGCCCGTGTGCTGTGCGATGTCAGTGCACGTTAAAGATCCCGAAGTGGTCGAAATTATTCCGGAGCCCTCCACTACGGCACCTCTTCTTCCTTTCTTCTTTCACTCCCTCCTTTATCCCTTCCCTTACGGTGCGGTTCAGGTGTCCAACGATATATGAGACAGATACTGTGCCGTTTCCTTTCCCCCCAAAAAACCAATTATTATTATTATTATGTTCTCCCGTAGTGGCTTCACGGCCGAACAATCAAGTGTGAAAGTGCGAGGCCGCACAGTGCAGCGGGGCGAGAGCGGTCGGTGCGTTCGGGTCTGGCCGCAGTTGATGCTTTGACTTAGCTCTGAAACGGGAATCGTGTGTGGGCTTGTTAAGGGCGGCAGGTGCTCCGAGGTATCCACCGGCCTGGCACATCAGAAGGCTCCACATTTCTGCGACTCTACCCAGCTCCTGCTTCCACCACTACGTTCCAGTGGATTACCCGATCGTCGGTGGTGCCCCTGTCGCCGTTGCCGTTTCGCGCTGGCCGTGCTGTGCTGTTCCTTCGTTCTGTACCGCCTGACCTCTTTGGATTATGGCACCTGACAGCTCACATTACATCAGCACCAGAATCCCGTTTCACTAGCTTCAGTCCATGTGCTCGTGTGACCTTAAAATGCCCTTCGCGCTAAGCCACTTCATAGAAAAAGCCTTAAGTCCGACGCCGAAGCATACTTCAGATTAGACTGGTGCGGTTTCCAAAGTCGTCCAACCCACTCCCCAAAATTTGAATCACCCCAACCCCGAAATTTGACCTTCATTGATTTCGACCATTTTCGAGGTGCAGTCTAATTTTAATGTGCTCGGTACGATTGTGGTTTCGAAGTTTGGCCTGCCACACTCACAAATTTTGCCGACCTCACCATCATAATTCGTCCTTCATTAATTTGGACCAAAAATTTGGAATGGCTTAGCTTAGATAAGCCAGGTTATACGTAGTGAAATCTAATGTTTGGTTTGATTGAGCTTGGCTATCTGTCGCGGTTTTCGGTGTGTTCATAGCACCTCTTTATTCAATGCTAGTCTTTATAGCCACGAAGACCGATGGGTGTTATGTAAAGTGGTTGGCCACTGAAGCCAAACTGATTGTTTAAAAATCAGGTCCTAGCTCGATGGTCCTCGAAAGTCCTAACCAGAATCGGAGTCCAGGCCAGTTTCAATGCGCTTTATACGATAGCTGTCTCAAAATTTTGACGCGGGCCACTCCTAAAGTGTGCCCACCACAGAAAAGTGAACTCCTATTTCAACCAAAAACTATGCACAGATTAATTTCGCAATTGGCAATTGACAATGATGGTATTCTCCAAATCAGACCCGGGTAAATTCCAAAATTTGGCTCACTCTTCCGAAATATTTGACTTTCGATTTGGAGCAAACAATGTCTAGCCTAAAATGACCTTAGTCATTCCGTTGGTTTGGCCTTGATTTGACCTCTGAGAGGCCTTTACATTAGAACTAAATCCAAAACATGTCGTTTAGCAATATTCCCATTATATACTAGCAAGAGGAGCTATCGCTCGACCATTCGGTGCAACAGAGTTAAACGCCTGCTAATTTTTTGTTCTGCCGCGCTGAAGTCTTAACGCCTGTTTTGTTGTAGCCATAGCACTGCGCTCACAAGAAGCTAGACCGCATGGTCTGCTCCACCGCGACGTTCGGTGTTGCGCCCCATTGAAAGCATTGATTTGGACGGGAACACAATGGTGTCTTTTACGCTGGCTGTGGGTGTGTTACTCATCTGGAGGAGCCATGGCTCGTGGACCCGGTTCCCTGGAAGGCGAGGCCTTCAACCATAACTGGAAAACACGCATTAATAATCTGTACACTTCAGTCAAAATAAATTTGTGGTCCCTAGATAGAGAATAAAGTGTAGTCCTTCAAATGTGAAAATAAGTAGCTTACCGAACCCTAGTATCTTCCCTATCAGGACAGGCTATCATTGTGCGGGTTCCATACCAAATCAACTTAATCATTTAAATTGGACGAATCCTGAGTCGACGAGCAAGATTTATCCTATATAACATGACGGTTTCAGTGAAGGCAATATTAGCGAAACTGAATTTATCGCAACTATGCCAACGGCGAATGGTTGCTAGGTTAAAGTTCTTTCGTTGGATGTACAGTACTCACGGATTGAAATAGGACATTCGGAGCGCGTGGCCGTCGCTTCATGGAGCGCCGCCCGTAGACGCTCATGGAACCAAGGTGGTGCATTGTGGTATGGCGTGAGAGGGAGAACATCTACAAAGCAGAATTGTTCCTTCCAGTAGCCAATCAGCCGGCCTGTGGTTTACCACATGCCTGCGTGGCACTGCAAGGCTAGCGCTCCGAATGTCCTATTTCAATCCGTGAGTACTGTACACAAAACAAAAAGAACACCACTACATCAACTAGTAACTCCGATCAAATCAAGCCTCTAACTACGAGAACTAACATATTTAACAGCTCTTTGCAACGGCCAACTAAAGCATGGAATAATTCACCATGCGAAATTGTGAAAAAGAATTCGACATGAAAATTTGAAAAAAGTTGTATTGAATTACCTTAGACAACTCTTAGCCCGAGTTGCTTTTCCTGTATTGACGTTCAATTTTCTTGTATTAGAACCATTTTTTGTGCACTATAACATTTTTCCAGCTCACCATTTCTTTCTTCCCCTAAGCCTCATTCATTAATTGGCTTGATGCCTTATATAGTTGTATATATTTTGAGCAGCACACTTACTTCTCCCCAATCCTTCTTTGTGCTCGGGCTTGTTGTTTGCAACGGTGTAACCGTCCAGATATTAATTCACCTTCTAATGGCGTCGTAGGACCACAGTAACAATAAACTAATAGATAATAACAAATAAAGCAGTACCGGTGTCAGAAGGACACGTTTTTGTGAAGTGTCAGTTGGGCCGCTTGTTGCTACGCAAGAAACGCGTTTCGTTTAGAATCCACATTTTTCAGCAAACCCAGCAGATGCACCTTGCCTCCTCCGTGATGCCGTCTCACTTGCTCTTATACGATAGGCGTTTCATCGGATAACGAAATGATATATCGCGAGATGAATTAATGTGCATAGCGCTAATATCCTCCAAACCTGCGCACATGCACGCAGTTTCCGAACCAACCTGAATCAAGAGAGAATACACGGTCAGGTTGGCCAGCGTCCTGATGATTTTCTGTTAGCTTTAAGCGGCGAGAAACGTATTTTCTTCACCGTTATTGCCATCAGTTTAAAGATCCCTTATCACGGTGGCTGAAAGAGTCGTGTTTGACGATGATATACAAGGCGAAATAGCCGGGAATCAATATTTAGGTATATGGCGGAACAAATCACGCGCTTTTCTTCTCACCTTGGTTACCAGCGTTCGCCCACTAAATCTTAAATCACTCAGATGTCCGACAGCGTCATTCGGCATACATAGCTTGGAAAGCCCTCTTCTCATCATCCCCATTTTAGGGCTCCGAAATTATATGCGACTCTTCCGCACGCCTATTTTTTCGGAAAGTGGCTGCGCTTCTTGCTTCCTTCCTTGCCTTGTTTTAATTCCCACAGCTGTCAAAACATTAAAAAAAACTTTAAATTTTTCATTTGGTTCCCCTACGCAGTTGTTTCGCAGAGCATGTTACTATAAGATAGCAATGATTAGAAACTTAGCTCACACATTATATTTTGAGACATAGCGAAGGGAAGAACTTTACCACATTTTCTGTAGATGTGCTTAGCCGAGAAATTGCTGGCCGTGGAGTGTGGCACAAAACCGTTAAGCGGGTTCAGTATTTTGCTGTTCTCGTCGATCCCTAGCCAGTAACTATTCAGGTTGACTGCGGGAAACTCAGAGTTTGTTCAAGACACGCTGAATCATTTTGACCGCGGCTTTGTAACATGACGTTTGTCTTGACGCCCAATGCGTCTGTTTCCTTTCACAGGCCTAAGAAAGTGATCACTAGGAAGTTTCCATAATGCAACAGGTCACGGTACTTGGCAATGCAACAAATGGTCTTCGGCGTCCCAGTGTCTTTGAACTGATCAGAGCAGCATGATCATGCCTCGAGACGTGGGACTCAATCGCACACAGAATGAGCGCTCTGTTTTCTTCGTGCCATCTGCATCCTTCGATTATCATTTCCGTTTCTATAAAAAAAAACCAGGACCTGACCAAATAATATGTGAGAATTTTTCACCGGTTTCACAAAAATGCCGCATAAGTTTGACGAGTGCTTACATAAAAGAAAACGAAGCTTCCTCCAGAAATAGCTTCAGGCTTAGATCGGATAACTAATGGGCAGTTATCAGAGGACAATACTTAAACCAAAACCAAGCATCTACGACTTGTTGAATGTTTGTGGGCTTCAAGTTTGCGAAACATATTTTGAGTTTTTTTTAACCGCTATTGCTTACACAATTTATCAGTGTGTTTAAGTCATCTATGGAAAGCGGTTCGACACAAAAGCCATAGTGGCTTTGCATCGTTGAAGCTAAGATGTGGAACCGAAATGACGGTCTGAAGGAATGTAAACTGACATCGCGTCGGGAATAAGCGTGGCAGCTTAACATCGACCAGCGATAAGTTTCACTGCGGCAAATATAATGCGTTTGTTGATCCCAAGCAATAGACACCACAGTTCTATGCAATAGCCAAACAGACTTTTGTTGCAAATGATTTTTTTTTTCTAATTCAGTGGCAGCTCTCGGAGGTAGATGGGCTATTGTCTTGTCTTTTGTGCTGTGGGCAAGAGGTCTTCTTCCGTGTCGCCCTAGTCGCAAGCATACGAGGAAGTGATGTCATCCCGACCTCGAGAGACTGTGTTTATTACCCAGCGAAAAAATAGACAGTATTCGTGCAAAGACATGATCTTTACCACCAGGTCGTAACTGTTCCGCCATGTGCAATTCTCTATGCAATAGATTTATTGATTTACGTTCGCATTCTCTTAAAGCACGATGAGAAAAGACATGAAAGTGCCTTTCACGACCTCGCTGTAAACAGCTCGATTCTTATTATGTGGGCCAAAAGACCAAGTATTCCGCGTTCATTCTCGACTTCTGGCTCCTCAGTACCAAGCGGAAGGTGGCATAGTTGGCATGAGATGTCGATGCTACGTACAAGAACACCACTTTGCATCTACTTGGTCGAATTCCTCCAAGAAGGCCTTGTTTTTCCGGAAAAATGAATATTAGAGACACATACCTCGAGCCCACTATAATGCTGTAAAGCTCTGAAAGTAGCCTGTAGTGCAGAGCTGAGTATTACTTGAAACATGTGCATGGTGAAGAAACTCAGGTGCTCGCTTTGAATTACTCAGTGCGCTTCTACGCACACCGCTAGGAGTGGAGAAACATTCAGTGCACTTAGCTTTTTAGGTTGACGGCTAACATCAGGATCACTTCAAAAACGCAACCCCAACCTCCCAACGCGCCATGTGTGTTGCAGCTCGTATTGAGGGGTATATTTAGAATGAAGACAAAAGTAAACTTCAGTGCTCAGAGCGTAACTTATGAACAAATTTCAAGTAGAGAAAGTGAAATCGCACTGCATGCTTCATCTGCATATTGCGTCGTAAATTGAGGGTTGCCCATTCCCCGCGTATAGACGTTGTATATTTTTCTGTGTGTTTTTGTCTGTTTGTCTGAAGCCCACTTTGTGGCAGGTTGCTTAACTGCGCATCGGGTGGCGGGCAGCCTGCCCAGGCATATATATATATATATATATATATATATATATATATATATATATATATTGTAATGGGACCGACAGGCGCAGCACAGCGAAGAAGCGGACGAGTTCAAGCGGGACAACGAAGAAGCAGACGAAGTGCAGCTGGGTTTTTTCGAACGACGCCTGTGAGTGTGCCCTTCATGTCGCCGGTCAACCAAGACCAACCGACCTGTACTTCAAATAAACGCCTTGACAATATATATATATATATATATATATATATATATATATATATATATATATATATATATATATATATATATATATATATATATATATATATATATATATATATATATATATATATATATATATATAAGTGAAGGAAAATGAGGGACTTGTATAACCGAAGCCAACAGCCACAGAAACCAAATAGCATGGCGGATATTTTTAATTTGTGCTCTTGATTAATGCACATTATTAGTGATTATTTATCTCCTGTAGAAAATTGATTCGAATAGCAGATTAAAAACAACCGCATGCCGCCGGTGGGAACCGAACCCAGGATCTCAGAACTACGCTTCTTCCGCTTTTCTAATTAAGTTTCTTTAAGCGATAAAATATTCACTGACAACGTCCTTTAATCACCAGCACAAATTTAAAAGAAAACCTATTCTACTTGGTTTTTTTGGCTGTTGGCTTGTGTTATATATACATATACCTAACAACCTGCCCACTTTGCCAGGCAAAAGCTCATTTAAACCTCTGAGGCTACTTCAGAGTTCGGGAAGAGCAACCATGATCGCAACGCAACATATGTCCAACGGATGACAGCACCTACCTTAGAAGGGTGGCGGTGCATCCCTTCACCGCTGCATCACTGCGGCAGGAGTGGTAGGAAGACTCCCAGCCAATTATAATGGGAGCGAATGATCTATTCCGCACGTATGGACATAAATCTACTATCGGTATTCGAACAACTACCATCTGTTATCACTGGATCTGAACAATGGAACCGAATGAAAAACTGAACTGCTAGCGTACCGAATTCGCATTTGGCCCAGCTGCTCAAATCGATCATAAATTTTTTCTCTAACACACCCTACAACCCACACAGAGCGAACATCACGACAACAGACAGAGTACACAGTCATTAAAGGGTCCCTGTAAACGTAAGTTCGACGTTGGCTAAAACATTCTTGTGTTATGGAGAGTACAGGCCATCGAGCGTTCATGCCGCGTACGAGATCTCAAAAGCGAGTGTATAATCTAAACTACGCTTTTAAAATTTCGCGCTGTCGCACTTCGCGGTGTCCGGTGGTGCCGGGATTTCACGCGAAACCTAGCACACGTCGTCATGTTGTCCAAGCGACGTCACCAGCCAGAAGATATCATTGGTTCACCGCGCCAGCTCTTTCAGATTTCACACAGCTACGAAGGCCGCCGCCATTCCGGCGGGTCAGGACGCTCCGCACCCCCCCCCCCCCCCCCCCCCACACTCTACCCTCGGCGAATTTCGGCCCTCGTCGGCAGCAGGCGGAGGTAGCGCAGGGCCCGAGCATACAAACATTCACGACAGGAGAAGGATAGGGAAGAACACGCAGGAATTCAGATCTTGACTACAGAAAACTCAACTTCTCAAAACAAATTAAAAAATTCGTCCGTCAGGATGTTAATGAAGCGCCGTTTTTTAACATCCGCAGCTTTACTGCATCTGATACTGCAGCTCGACAGGCCCACGGCACCGCGAACATTGTCCGGATACCACTGACAAGAGCCGACGCAGCAAGTCATCTGCGAGCGCTTGGCGGAAACGACGCTTTAGCGTCATGGTGTACCTCTGGAGACTCTGCATGCTGCTTGCACAGCGTCAAACATTCAACTCCACCTACCGCCCAGCCCCTCCTCCTGCGATGCTAGGCATTTGTCTCCCCTCGGTCTGGGAGTGGCGTTTACAAATGCCTATTACCATTTAGTCGCTATGGTAGACTCTCCTGCACGTGAGAAATGCGGGTTTGAAGAGACAATTCAGCACATACTTTGTAATTGCCCTCGATTTGAGGGTGAGCGTTTCCTCCTGGATGCAACGCTCCACCGCATAGTTTCCTCGACCCTATTGCAGAGCCCAAGACTCTGGTTTCTTGGACTAAACCCTCATCGGAGAAAGAAGCTGTGAAGGCGCTTTGAAAATTCTCTAAAGGCTCAGGATTGAGTTCAAGGCTCTAAATTTACAGCGTGTGCCCAGTGTACGCTGTCGGTCAGCGACTAGGGGCAACCAAAGAAGTCAACTACCTTCCTCTCTCCACTTTATATCTCCCTCTTCGTCCCCCGTTCCCTGTGTAAGGTAGCATACTGGGCCAAGCCTTGTTAACCTCTCTGGCTCTCCGTTCATCATTTTCGCTCTCTGTAGATCATTTTCGGGTGCGCGCGGCCATCTTTCGACCCCAACGCCGTCTTGCGTCTGGCCGATTTCTCCGCCATGTTGGCATGGGTGGTCGCCGCTGCAAGACAGGCAGCGTGTAGTCGCCGCCTTGTTCATCCTTATTCGAGTGTTTATTTTTGCACTATATTGACTTGCAAAATATTGCTCTGTATGCACTAAGCAACTGTGAACAAAATAGCCCGTGCTTCGGCGAGCGGCAACGCGTTTGTTTCCCTGCAAGTTGTCCCGAAAATCGACATTGGAGGTGAACGCTCCGATGGTGCATGCGCTTGTGCAGAACTGGCCGCAATTCGATTAACGGCTTTCGGGTATCTGTAATGGCGACATTTATCAATTCGAGCATGAAACTTGCTCAGCGCTTCTATGTTGTAGTTATAATTATTAAAGAAACACCGCTCCGGTCCGCGCCCACAGCAGTGTTGCTGTCAAGCGCTCAAGCGGCCAGCTCTGATCAGGTTCGCTGGTGACGCGACCGGATTGAATTTGCGTTCGACCGCGCCTTTCACTATATTTTCCCTCTGTGCTGTCCTAAAGATCGGTACTTTCTGTAGTGCTATATGGAGAAGGCCCCACTGGAGCGCAAAACGCACAGAATTCTGCATAGTCTTTTGGCTTTGCATAAATTTCTTGGTAACTTCGCACAAACAGTAAAAAATTGATGAAGCGTGGAGATGTAGGGTGGTCCACTCTTAGGGTGAACATGCGAGTGTGTGGCCGCGCTCTTCGGAGCGCCAGAGCATCCGTCGGCGCCGCACGTCGAAGCGAAGTTCCGGTGGAACAGAGGAACCTGGATGCGGCGCTTCGCGTCGTCTGACATTTCGCTGAACTCGGAAAGAGATGTAGTAGAGAGGCGTCTGGCTTTCGAACGCGATGTGATTTAATAAGTCTAAACTGGTGAACCTGCTTTGACAGCACCAGAAGAGCATGACTGCATGGTCTGTTTTGGGTGCGGCCGCTGCTTAATGCTGAAAGCGTGAGACAGCGCGCGCGTGTGGTCACGTGGGCGCTGCGGGCCTGCTGATTGCACGTCCTTAATAGGCGCATTCTTTTAACAATCGGCGCTTTGCATTATGGCGTCACTCGAAAATAATATTCGGTCGAAGCATGAGGTGTCGCGATGCAAGGCAGACACGTCAAAGCTGCGGCCTTCAGTTTTTTAAGACTTGCTGGTTTTTCGTATATATGCTGCAAACAAACAGCTGCGGAATTTGTGCATTGCATCATGGCTTTCAAGAGCTGTGAAAATGCTATACTTACGGTGTCGTTGTCTTTATGTAATCAGTTGCCAGTGTCGGCAGTTATCACAGAAATGTTTCACATAACCTGCAGTGTTCCTTCGTCATTTCCTCAAATTATTGCTGACGTTTTGAATTAGCAGGGGTCACAGACTACACACAACTTAGCGACATCAGCAGTAGGCGTTCATGTGTAAGGTTTATTGGAAAGGAAGTTGTCCAACTTTACTAGCAAGAATGGAAATAATGTCAGTAGGTCTCACAAAGTTGAGCTTTTACTTGTTAAGTAAAGTTTCTAAATGTTGTTACCTATTGTAATTGTACAAAGGAGACCTTTACAATGTAATTCGTTGCTGCAGTCTGCGCAGAATGCTATGTCTAGTAAAAAATTCTAGTTGCCTGAAAAAAAGCTTGTGTGGAACATTCACGCAGAACAGTCAACATTTCCAGCATGTTTACTTTGCACTGCAGTACAAAGATGCAGACTACTTTGACTGACTGTATGCGCCTGAAGTGTTGTAATTTTATTTTGCTTCAATATTTTGTACCGTCGTTGATTTGCAGGAAGCAAATAATATAAGCACCCGAACACAACTGAAGAATAGCACGGCGACATGAAGAAGTGGCCACAAGTTCAGATGCGACATATTGTGTATTACTTGGGGGAACAAAATGCATGTGTCCTAAACGAAATGAATTCATTGGGCAGCATGGAATCATACACGTGTCTGCACAGTGGATGGATTGGCAAAGTTCTTGTGAATAAAATTGATGATTGCACTGCCCTTCTGAAATGCCAAGTGCAAGCATTCCGGTGGGTAAGAACAATTCATGACGCGTGGGTGTGTTGCAAAGTATAAGGGGGGAGGGGAGGAGCTAAACTCGAGATGCGCGTGCATGGCTGGAAGAGGAAAATTGTGCAGCCATGCTGGCGCAGCATTGCTCTGGAATATAGACTATGCTGTGTCGGCTAGCCTAACTGAGGAATCATGCTCCGACAGATGTGCTGCAAAGAATAGAGGCACGAAAAGAAATAACGAGATAGCACCCCTCGTGAAAATCAAATTTAAGGCCCAAAGATGAAGAGTTGATGACGAACCATCGCCAAGAAAGCTGCTATCTGTTGCAGACTTCTGCGCGAATGGCAATGAACTGGCAGAGTTCTACAGGGAATGCCCATATCATGGGGTTGGAGAATCTGCCTGGTGAGCAGTCTTTTTTTTTTACTGTTGTGCATCATACAGTGCCAATTAATGTCTAGTGTGATATAATTCCACCTTCTAGGAATGCAGCAATGCAAGCATCAGATTAAAATTGTAGCACAGTGTGGAATTCTTCATTGAAGCTGACAAAATAATTTCCGAGTTTGCCAAAAGAATCACAAAGATCTGTAATGCAGTAGTACAGATGTCATATGCAGTACATACATGCCTGCTGTGCCCCAAAGGGTTCTTGTTACGAGGTTGTCATGGTGAGTTCAGTGCAGCTTAACAGTGCCTGCAACTTATACCAATGCAACACAACCTCCTCTCAGCCAGTGGGCCTGCCACAGAGTTCTGACCTACACAGGAGTACATACTCAAGGAAAGGCACTTATATGTGGACAATATCGAAAAATGTTGAGGGCGCGGCTTTCGTGTCACACTTTAGATCTATAGAAAGATGCACTTACGAGTGAAACAGATTCATTTAAACAGCGGCAGTCTGCTAGATAGCAGTTCAGAGCTACCAAAATCCAGTCGCCATTTAGCAAAAGAGAATAACTGACACGTACTTGTCAGCAGGCTATTCTGGGCCACAGGATTCGGCCATTGTTACTCGGCATGCTGTGTCCAGCTCAGGTGTTCGTGAGAGAAGTATACCGTGCTACGTACATCACTACTGCTTGAGCAAGGGGAAACAGCTCCACACGAACGCAGGCATGTAGTGGTCGCATCGGTGATGTCGAACTGCGGGTGTATAAACACCAGCATTTTGCCGCAGAAATGTGTAATTAAATGAGGTGGGTCTCACTTTTGGCAGCGTAAATGTACTGATGTGTGCATGCCAGCAGGTTGTCGCAGGTCTAGCAGAATGGCACATATAGTGTAGGTAAGCAGAGAGCAGTCATGAAGGCTGCACATCGGAATTTACGGAATATGCTACAAAAAATTACAAAACACCTTCACACTGTGCTCACTAACGCCCAACTGCAAGAAGCGGCCGGCGAGTGTTCATAAAAAAGACATCGAGGCTAGTTGGTACACCTCTTTAGCGCTGTATATTCATCATTCTAATAAACAGCAAGTCTACTGCTATTGTTCTCAAGGCGCCTAGTGGCGCATAAGGGTAGATACTTGGGCTTGTTGGTTCAATTTCAAGGGTAGAATTCATAGCGCAAAAAAGAGAGGGACACAGAAAGAAGACACCACAGAGCGCTCTGTGGTGTCGTCTTTCTGTGTCCCTGTCTTTTTTGTGGCGCATACCCGCCGCGATGGCTCACTTGTTATGGTGCTCTGAGCAACTGCTGACCCGAAAGACGCGGCTATGAACTCGGCCATTGCGTTCGCATTCCATGCAGGCCAAATGCTGAGGGAACGCGTGTACTTTACACGATAAAAAGCCCCGGTGGCCGAAATTATCCAGAGCCCACCACTACAGTGTCCCTCACAGCCCGAGTCACTTTGGGACATGAAGCCCGAAAAACAAAACCAAACTGTGCAGGCGATAGGCAAGTACGTCAGCCTGGCAAAGTTTTGTCCCAAAAGAAAATGTAAGCGAGAATGTCGATAGTCGAGCATTGCCAGGTGGGACTAATAAAACGAATAATACGGTAGTGGATTGAATTAATTCAACCTGGAGCTTCACGCAGACATTGTAAGCTTCGATATGACAGCCGATGCGAGTCCAAACATAACTTTTTAAGGCAGAACAAACACTTCTGTGACTATGCACAAGCATGATTTTACCCAGGCAATGTCAAAGCGTTGAAACGCACATCTTTCTTTTCATCGTCAGTACGTAGTCTTTCTTCACGATACTTCGGTGGCCCACTTTAAACTAAATGAAAGTTTGGTACCAGGCTTATCACGCAACATAAAACGAAAGCTCAGTTGATGGATACGGCTACGCACCTTTCGTTGATATCCAAGATGAAGCATTGAAGTCGGGTTTTCATCACACCATTTCGCACCAACGCGCTGCTCAGAACATACACGGGCCGATGAGGAAGGACGGAAATCTCACCTAATTACACTTGTGAGCCAAAATCGCCGCTGTTCTTGCGGGAACCTGTGTAGCCGAACCAGCCTGCAACCGCACTGCCACCTTGGCTGTCTGTGTTCTTCACACTGCTGCGCATCAAGCAGCCTTTGCTTCCTATACTTATTTGCATAGCCTACGAGTGCGCAGTGGTTTTCTCAAGACCTCGTTGCAGCTTTCATCGCACATACACCGATATCGCGCTACTACAGCTCAGCAACCGCATACAGTAAACACGGAGAACCGCAGAGGGCGCACGGGACACATGGACACTGCGTTTCCGAGCCAGCCAGAGAGGAGGAAAGCAACATGGCAGTGTTCGGCGCTCTTTGTGCGAGGCTAAAACTGAAAAAGATCTGTATTGAGAGCCCCTTTCCGAGCGCCTTTATCGAAGAAAAGATTCAATTTTTTTCAAACACTAACAGCAGAAACTGTTTGGGCTCCTGTATACTGTTCAGAGGAAGCAGTCAAACAAATACGATTTTGTCATAAGAAAAATCCGAACATTTATAGAGAATAATTTTGCAGGAACGCAATTTAAGAAAAGTAATAAAGGCAGAAGACCCAAAAATTGTAGCTAACTTTTAAACAAAGGAAGAAAACGTTACACACGTTTTGCTGTTTAGCAAAACTAGAATTCTGGGCTAAATACATTACTGTAAGAAGCTCAGAAACAATCGGCAATATGAAACTAAAAAGCACGTAATAATTATTACATACCCAAGTTTGCGTGTATGTCTGTAGCGCTTACAAGCCAAGGAATATTAACATGGCAGACGTTTAATTACCTATAGTCGGGGGTCATAGGAGAGACATCCAAGAATTGAGCGTTGCAATCATATCCTATTCTGAAAAAATACTAGCGATGAAATTTAAGGACCATTTCTTAGATTCTGAAGCATTTAACACAAATGACACGAGCAGTTATAGTCCTGACTGCAAATTATACACGATGTTGGTTATTCTCGGCTAAGTTTGTCCGACACCTTATCAACCTTATCACATTATCAACCGCCCACTATCACATATATGCAGTATGATTCTAATTACGGTTTTTTCTTATAAATTCAGGACTATGCAAGAAGCTGTAATTCCTAAAAGACATGATAAACGTGGTTTAAAAACTGCTGACATATTTGTGTTGTGCAAATATCACAAAAGTAATAGAACAGCTTGACATTACACGTCTTCTAAAACACTATCAGCAAAATGATGTCTCAGTAAGAAGAATTTTGTTTTGCAAAACTCTAAATAGGCGGAAATGGCTCTACGAAATTTTATAGATAAAACAGCCGATAACTTTGAGCATAAGTTATTCACACTGGAATTATTTTTGATTTCAAAAAAGCCTTTGACTCGATTAAACATAAAATTTCACTGGAAAGGTTGCCCACTTACATAATTAGAGGGGTTGCGCTAGACTCATTTAAGAGATGGCTGACAAGCAGATCGCAGAATACAGCTGTGAACCAAGCGCAATCCGATATTAGTATTATCATATATTGATAACATAAGGGAATATGCTGAGGCGTTATTATTTCTTATCTTCATAAATTATATTGTAATTATTCCGTCAACTTCAGGTATTCCCCTGCATGCTGATGGCGCAAGCATACTGTTTTCTAGAGAAGAGATGCCGGATGTATTGAGATACAAGCGTATAAGTGCCTAGACAGTCTATAGGAAAGGCTTGACGTAGAAAAATTATCAGTGAACACGAACGGAACGGAATATGTTCTCTAATGACCAAAACCTCAATGTACTACAAACATACATTCATTTCAATGAGCAAATCCAACGTGTTCAAGCACATAAATTCCTTGCTGTCATTTTTCAGGATCCCCTTAACTGGTCTTCACATGTGTCAAAAATACGACCAGACATTTCAAGAACGATCAGAGTCACAAATTTGAAGATCTGTTGCCACTTGGATAAGGAGCAATATTATTATACTTTAGTATACTCCTGTCTGGAATACTGTCCTCTTGTCTGGCGTACCACCACAAAAACAAGTTTAGAGCACGAACTTGTGTTACACAAAAAATTTTGGCGCTAAATAACAAACGCCCTGTGTTTAGCACGCTCGGTCCAATTATTTCAAAATCAACGATTCTTGATTGTCACAAATTCTTTGCATAAAGACTACGCAGAACTATATATTCACAAATGAAACAGAACACATCATTGTTCTAGAGTCATATATCTATAAATAACACATGTATAACATCCAGCATACAACTGATAAGATAAGATTCATGCAAACTATGAAATACAAAAATTAACATACCAGATTCTCGATTTTTATTACCAACACCTCATAAAGTCGATTCACGAGAGTATTCAAGAAAAGCATAGACACATATCTGTCTGTGCACAGAAGCTTGAGCGCTGTTTTCTTTTTTTAGTGTGCTAATTAGGTATCCAATATAGGCCCACTTATGAATGTGTTGAATTGTTGCTGTCTACTTTTTCTGTTTTCTTCTAGAATATCAATTTTTCACTTGTGTGTATCTCGAGATAAAAATTCCCAGTGTTCATTAAGTTGTCTTGATGTGCTAATTTTATTCTTTTATTGTTGGGGTTATTGTAGTCAGGCCATGTCACTGCAATACATCGTTGCGCTGCTGTTGAGTGAAATGTGTGAGAAAACGAGCCGACGCTGAGCCAGGCATTTATTACTTTATGTTTACGTGTTACGAAACCTCTGGAGCCTGAATAAAGTACTTTCAGTTTAACATTTCTTTCATGTAGCCTTATATCACAGGGAAGTTCATTCTGTGTGTAGACGTATGCTTTATTAGTGGAGAGCCCGTTATTATCCCCAGCGTGACCGATGAATTGCATTACTCCGTCCGGCGAGGGGAGGCGGACACGGCCACCATTTACGCCGCCATTGTCGCCGCTGCTTCCGCCACTGCTTCCGCGAACGCCAGACCTCGCAGCTGCTTGTCTTCCGATGACTCATCCGCCTTCTCGTTGATTTTCTACGAATTTCTCCCAGGTCCGAATTCTCCGATCTTAACAAACCTTGCAGTAAATCGTCAGTCTGGTCAGTTTCTCAAACTGGGAAATAATAGCAGTGCAAGAAAGACAAGGTCTAAGAGAAACGGATATTTTCCCTCTTGCCGTCCTTGCGCTGCTAGTTATTGGGTAGGTCATTCCTGTCCGCAGTGGCATGGGCAAGAAATGAGGTGGTAAAAGTAACTTAGGAAACTTGAGAAGGCTTACGAGTTTGGGGAGATATGCAGCCTGGCCGGAGTACTTATGGTGCCCAGATAAGTGAAGAATAGAAAATTTTATGAAATAAGCAAAGGCGGACAGGACAGCGATGAAGCGAGACGTGTAATGAATCGAATTCAGCTTTAAATTTGGACGCACTGTTATCATAAGGACTTGAAGAATGAAGCAATCTGGTCGCGATGCACATTGTAGATTTCATTTTGCAAATGACTTTTATTCTAATAATGCTACATTGTCAGGGGCTTGGTGGGTAAACGTTTCATGAGCCCAAGAGAGGATGTTAGTAACTTGTGTGTAGCCCAGGTAAAGTAGCCACATAGATTGATGCCTAAGTAGTTACGTGATAGAACAGACGGTATAGGGTTGGTATTTATCACTTATAGGAAATCAAGCGGGTTACAGAGGTTGGGGAAGGATTGCAGTTGTTTCATGAACCCCTGTTTGACTAGTCGCCAGTGATGGGAAGTGCCGCTCATTAGATCAGGCACATTTCCTAGTGGTGGGAAGAACTGGCTACCAACTTTGTCCAATGGTGTCATTCTATAAGCACAGGAAGCACAGCGGGCCATTGCGAGCACATTTCACAAGAAACAGTGCCTCCCGCGGCGAATGGGGTAAAACACCATAATTTTCACTAACTGTCATCATGTAGTTCGCTTCTAATGCCTTTCGTAAAACGGGTGGCATGTGCTTATCCTGGGACAGCCTATGCAAGTCGCTTTTTTAGGAAATTATTGCCTCTATCTGTATCTTTCCTCCCGTTAACGAAAGGTGTGCCCGCATTTCTCTCGAATCTTCGCTCTCGTGCGGAGCCGATTCTAAGCTGTTCAAGGCTGCTGTGGTTACTTTCTATGCTGGAGGTCGAAATTTCGATGTCAGCTTTAAATATAGCGTGGCCAAAAGCGGCAGCATTCTCTTAGACGATGACCGCAGTGTATTGCAATCACCGCCAATGAGTTGTTAAATTCTCTTTCGGTTCAAGTCAGCGCAGTAGACAGTTTCTTTTGGATGCCTTTCGCTGCCTTCCTGTCTACCTTACTTTCCCCCCTGACAATATTTATGCCTGTGCTTCTAAACGGCTTTTTGGATTACAATAAAAATACCTTCGGATTATGTTCCGCTGAGGACCTTCGACTGAACGTGCAAGAACGCATCATCTTAAGCAAGGGAAACTGAAGAGAATGTTAGTTCGCTTTAGAAATTTCGCTTCTGTAGGCCTTTTTATAGAAATCGGGACTCTACTCCCACGAACGTTTACATGCCGATGATTGACGTATCAAATAAGCTGCGGACCAATTACTAACCACTCCTAGTATTGCTTTCACCACCGCCGCGTCTATTGATAAATAGCCTGAAGTTCGCGAGGATGGGATTTAGGACAAGGCACTGCAGCACAGCGCAAGGTGTCAGCTGTGCTGGCTCACGAGGACCCGCTGGCCATGGCAGCTTGGTAGCGAGGCTTGCGGGACGGAATGCGTCTCGCCGCTCTTTACGTGAGGCCCAGTCGTAGTGCGCGAAGGGAATGTTGGAGAGAAGGCAGAGATATTACATCGCTGCAGATTTATTAAAAAACAATTGTTTGAATTTCTGGCCGAAAGCACACATACTCGCAAACCCTATAATGATAGGCTTGATATTAAAAAGTTTTGATTAATTTTACTCTCACGTTGTAAGTCGTAATGCTGCAGCTGATCATCCCTGGCATCAAAATGCTCTGCTGCCGTGCTTCTCCGGCACATGTTAGCTTTTGTTAGCCTGATAGCTTGCAAAGATTGCACGGAAGGAGCTGAGGCTCTTTGGGATTGGTTTGGAAGGAAGGCAGGCTGCACTGCCAGTGGAAGGGGCTTAAGGCTCTACAGTGATGCTCTCTCTGGTACGAGCTGACTTTGGGAATGGAGGTGCTGAGGAGGAAATTTCTCATTTCTTCGCGCAATTAAGAGAGCTTCTGCGATAGATTTGAAATCTTGTCGTAAGTCTAATGCGGTACACGTTCTTAACACAAGCTTTTTGCGATAAGCTTGTTTTCAAGAAGCAAAAGAGCTATGCGCGCCTCGCGCATACAATGGGCTCCCCTTTGAAGCCACCAAAGGCACAGGTCTGCTATGCACCCGCCCCCTCTAACGAAACGGCAGCTCTTTCATGTTTAAGATTTGCACGGTGGACATTGCGCGCATATCAGGTGGTGTGCAGATAGAAATCAATAAGCGTACGGAGTCAGTGAGCTTCTTTGTGTCATTGTTTTGTGGTTGAACATATCTTTTCTGCCTGTAAAGCGCGCACATCGGAATAAATTTACTTTCAAGCGATCACCAAGGAAAAATCAGATTTCTGCCACAGCAGAGCGCTCCACAACCACTGCAGTCGACAGCGATATCATGGTGCGAACTAAGATCATAATTGCTCATGTAGACATAACAAGTTTGGTGACGCTTCTTATGATAATTTAAGGGAGAAATGAACACCAACAAGTTTCTCGCAAAATATCATGTTGTTTCGAAAACTATTTTTGGTGCTTTCTTCTAATCTGACTGCGGGCAAGTTGCCGCATGGCATTTTGAGCCCACGTACAATCTACCGCCAGGTCACTGAATGTTAACCTTGGGTAAAAGAAAATGGAAGTGTCCCGAGGGAGTAATTAGCGTTTTCCCGTATCTGTTGAATCTGGTATGAATAAAGTATCAGCCTGATAATGATGTTGGTAATGAATATTAATGGCGCAAACGCAGCTTTGGGGAAACAGCGCTTTGGCACAAAGGTTCTGTTTACTTACGACACAGTTAGAGACCCATACCCAAAGTATCCCCGGCGACACTGATAGTCGAACACAGAACATATTCGTTCCGAGCTAGATGCTTAAGCCACAGGTCAG